>JAXIVD010001930.1:32500-47500 GCA_036785275.1 Cancer borealis | reverse complement strand
AGGATGTCAAGGGCCAGGAGTTGGAAGCTCTTATAGAGTTTATATATAAAGGAGAGGTAAGGATACACGTATACACACTCATGCTGCTGCTTTTTTCATTTTTTTTTAATTCATTTTTTTCTAATTCAAAAATCTCTATTGTTATAACCATGCTTACAAAATGCAGATTGACTTAATTTCTTTTATAATATTTTTTTACATGACTTCAGTTTGATACCATAAATGGCTTTGGTTTGGTTTACAATTGATTTCTTTGATAATAATAAGAAGTAAGACTTAAATATTTAACATGTGCTGGAAATAAGCTTTGCTTTAAGAATGGAGTAGAGTGGGAAATGGTTGGAAATATCTATTATTCCTGATCTTACATTCCTTCCTTACATGCTATAATTCCTTCTCAATCTCCTTATATATAGATACACTATTAGCAGTGATAATACAATACATACATGATAAATAAAACTTCAACTAGTCATCAGTAATCTCTAAGGTTGCTTGAGACTGAGTCATCAACTGACTCTTGTTATGCATTTCAGGTGAGTGTGTCCCAGTCCGAGTTGGCTTCACTAATAAGCACGGCCGAGAACCTCAAAATAAAAGGTCTTGCCGAACCGGACAGACCCACTGAGAAGGTCGTCAAGAGAATAGGCTCTCCTAACCGGTCCCAGAATCCTACCTTACCCCCTCAGTCCACCCCCCCAACGCCCATCGCTGTTGGACTCGGGTTAAACCAACACATCCAAGTGTCAAAATATCCCCCATCTAGTCCCGTCGCCAAACGGAAAAAAACTGAGCAATTTAATGTGCAAAGTAGTTATGTCGGTGTGAGAGAAAACCAGGAGGAGGTTGTGACAGTAGAGGCGGGGAACGGTGAGAACTTAAGCCTCCGAGGGGAGAACTTAAGCCTGCGGGGTGAGAACTTAAGCCTCCGAGAGCACCCCGCGCCCCAGGTGGTGTTAGTGCCAGCACACGAACCACCCCCACACCAGCCGGACATTACCTCCCACGCGCCACAACCCTATGCTAGTCACCACTGTCCCATCGCGACGTCGGATGGGGTTCTCTACTCGGTCTCAGGGACAGCCATCTATGCGGGTACGGCCCAAGTCAGTTCGTCGAGTCGTGTGGAACAGTTGCCCCGAGAGGTGTATCCACAAGCAGAGCAATACCATAGTAGTGATGAAGGCACCATCCCGGGGCCTTCAGGGATGCAGGCACAGCCACACACAGACTCGTCAATGGTGAGTGTACTTGTCATTGTTGGTTTATTTATGTATTCCCCGGTAGAAGGCAGGATCATTGCTGTTGTAACCATGTATATGACAGGTTCTGATACTGTTTCATCCTTGTATAGTTTAAACACACAGACACACATGCCTCATACACAATTATTTGTACGGAGAGGAAAGTGTCAATACGAAATCAGGTCAGGTTGTGATCAGTTAAGTTTTCAGATATAAAATTTTTTTTTTCACAGGAATATTTGAACACATCAGTAAAAACCTTCTCTATGATCCATTGAATGAGTTAAACACTGAATATTCTATGTGTATACAGGAAAGAGTTCACTTGTCATTTTGTAGATGATGATAACTGGGCTAGTATTGTGTTGTGTATTCATATTTAAGAACTGTACTGTACCTCTCAGTTGTTATATTACTTTTAAGATATTACATTTTTTGTCTTTCACTTCACTCTTATCATATCTAACTCCTTACTTTAAATTAAATCACTCTATACAAACCTCTGACTATATCTATCAAACCTTCTATTTACAGAATATAAAATTTTAACATAATACAATATTGTCTTTCACTACACTCTTATCATATATGAATCCTTGCTTTAAATTATATTACTCTATACAAACCTCTCACTATATCTATCAAACCTTTTACTTTCAGACCATAAAACTAGAGCCAGCCACTGCGGGTGTATCTGCAGAGAACTGGGAGGGGAGTAACCAGAGTTATGAGGATGGAGGGGGGAGCAGTAGTGGGGTGGGGGTGGTGGCCTCAGCGGGGGACCCCATCACCATGCCACTCCCCCTCCACTCCGACATAGCCGAGTCGTCTCAGCTCCATGATTCCTCGAGAGTGAGTGTTGATTCTCTTTGCATGTGTCTCAGTAGAGTAGTAGTTGCATTGCCTCTCTCTATACAAGTCACAAGAACTGTACTTCATCACTTGTTATTAGAATTAGAACATTGAATACTCTAATGTTGAGGAAATTATAATTGTTGTAGAATGAATGGCTTAGTAAAGAGAGGTAATGCATGTGCACGGTTGTTGTTTTTATTTTTTTATACGTGAATATATATTATCTCCGAACATTCTTTGCTATGTAAGGGGATGAAGTGATGATTAAGCCCCCGGAACACTGCAGAGATGGGAACGAAAAGCTAAAGTAAAGGATGTAAAGGCAAATGGGGGCCGGCTGACTACCCATCCCATGTCTATTATATTCAAGGTCATATTTCACCTTAATTTTTTTGGATCCCGTTAATGGCATGGACTAAGGCAGTGGTTCCCAAACTGGGGGTAATATAACAGTTTTTTGGGGGGTAATGAAAATATATCTAGTGTTTTAATATAGCCATAGACATCAATATTGACAACATTTTGTATCAGGGTTAGCACGCCTAATGTGCCATGTAAAGTTTGGGAACCACTGATCTAAGGCCTTAAACTTGTACAATTCTATATTTCATCATTATTACTTTGGTGATAGTATGTGTGGCATGGATTCTTTGACTTCCATATTTACTCCATCATTATTACCTTCAGTACAGTTAACACAAGAAAAATATAGATCAACAATTATACTCTTTCAGCAAACGTGATGGTGTATAAATTTTGGTTAATTTTTATTATTTTATTTTATTCTTTATTTTTTTATTTATACATTGAAAGGGTACTGGCTAAAGGACCCCCCCAAAAAAAAAAAATGTAAAAAAAGTATAAAAATGAGAGAAAACAATTCAAATTCCAGTTTCAATCAATGGGAAGAAGTATAAAATGATAACAATGTGAACAGTGATGAGTTAGACTTCATTCTTACGTAGATTCTAATACAAAATAAACTCCGTAGAAGATTGGTATGGGTGTGATATGACATGATGTGGGATGCATGAAAGTAATGTGTTGTTAAGAAACTCGATGGTGAAGTGAGGTGAGGTGAGGCTTGTGTTGTCGTCTGTGTTGAGAAAAGGAAAAATAAAACACTGGAGGGAGGGAGGGAAGGAACAGCCTGAAACACAATATATATACCACTATAATCTCGTAATCATTCTATTTACCTCACTGCGGCCATGAGGCTTGAAAATAGACCTTTCCTTGGGTGTGGGAGAGGCAGGCACACAGATTCACTCTCAGTTGATCTTGTCTCTTTTTCAACTGGAAGGAAGATTGACCAACTACAACAAGGTGATATATAGAAAAAAAGTCACACGAATTGACATTACAAATAGTTGTAAAATGTGTGTATGTTATGTCACTGAAAGAAGACTTATGTGTAAAAATAGAGTGTTTCAAGATACTGCAATCAGAAAATGGATAATTGATTGAATATCTTTATCATTGAACTGGATGGATTAATGCATTCATGCCTTCTTCTCACGTGCCACCCGACAAGTTAGGCAAATGGTCGCTTGTGTGGAAAATTAATCAGATAAATTAGAAAATAAATAAAAACATTGCTATCCATATACAGTGTTTCATCAGTGTATGAATCAGACTTGGAATCAAAAGTACCTTTCCTCAAGTCTTTTATTGTTACATGATCAGTACAAACCCGTGACAAATCAATGTTTAGTGAAGTACAGCTGTGTGTGTGTGTGTCCTCCTGTCCTGTCCTGTCTCTTTTACTCATACTGCTTACACACGCTCAATAACACTACTATTGCTACTACTGCTGCTGCTGCTGCTTCATATATACTGTGAATGCTGAGTAAGAAGTAAGAAGAGAAAAAGAATGAAAGGAGGAGTATTTGTTACCTAACCTAACATCATGAACACCACTCACATTTGCTCTCTATGGATGTACATTTGTTTACATTACATAGCAGTGGTGATGCAAAACCTTATAATACATGTATGTGATGGTTCTGAGACTCACTTATCAAGGGAAGAAAGAGCGTGCGTGCATTAGCTATTCTGTCTTAAATACTTGTGTTGACCACCATTACCTCCTCATAAACATCCACTTGGGTTAACATCACATCACGACTATTAACAGTTGGCATAAATGTTTTAACGGTGATGTGTGCTACTGTTGCAAACCTTGTTGTGAGTGAGAGATGACTTTGCCGAGGGGGAAAGGAAGGGAGATAGCCCCTCTTCTACTGGACGGCTGCACTGACCCAAGTTCTGGTGTCTTTTCAGAGCGTGGGCAGGCGGTCGTCTGGCTGTGGGGGGGGCGAGAACATACGCAGAGGTGCCCTTGGGGGACCCATCAGCGGAGCAAGTAGTATTGTTGAAGTAGATGCCTTCGTACGCACTAACAGAGACACGGGAGCCGGTGACATGGGAGGGGAGAGTGGTCGGCGCAAATGGAAGTACGAGTGTATGTACTGCAACAAGTCCTTCCCGACGCGCTGGGGGCTGGACCGCCACACTCGCACCCACACGGGGGAAAAGCCTTACACCTGTAATATATGTCATAGGAATTTTAATGAACAGTCCAATTATCAGAGGCATTTCAAGAGACACTTTCTGGATAAGTGATCTAGAGTTGGTAGTGTTTGTTATAGTCATACATCTACTACTACTACTTTGGTGCCCCTCATTTTAAAGGTGTAGGAGTGTTTCTTGATGATGCATACACAGGTATTAAGTATATTATCTTCACACCTTCACTTCCTTCAGTAGTCACCTCTTTGTTTGCATATATGCTGTATTTTCTATATTGTTGATGGAAAAAGTGAAAGTATATAATTATATTTATATTTATATAAATGTTTATTTGTTGAAGCTGTTGAATTATATTGTATAGAGAAATACTATGTAATATTGGGCATTATATAAAGATTTTATTGATGAATTTATAGACACACACACGCACACACACACACACACACACACACACACACACACACACACACACACACACACACACACACACACACACACACACACATACACATATAGATTGGTGAATAATCTGAAAGTAACAGATAATAAAAAGGCAAAGGTTGGAGGCACACGCTGTAGCTGTGTGTAGGTGCGTGTGTTCATCTCCCTTCACATTGGCCTTTGAGCCTGTGGTGGAAATTAATCCGTTACCCCGGGACACAGAGTCACTGGGACATCCGAGTTTCCACAGTTTACCTTCCCCAGGGTTTCCCTAGGTACCGATTTATCCACTAACCCGTTTGGAAGGATGAACAGCTGGGTGAGCTGTGTGCCGATTGTCCTCGTCCGGGATTGAATTCGGGCCAGCAGATTCATAGTCAGACATGCTAACCACTGCACCACTGGAGCATAGATAGATAGGATCTAATATTGAAAAGAAAAGTAGAGGCTGGATATTTTAGGTGATACAAGAAATAATTTAAAAAAGGAATTTGCTTGAATGACACAAAAAAGTACTGTTTTCCCAAAGATATGTATTGGTACTTCAAATAGACTGAAGGAAGAGATGATAATGGCAAAGAATGTACATCAACTGAAGGAAAAACTGGATAAATGTAGATAAAGAGACAGGACCACAGGAGTGTAGCTCAGGCCATGTATACTACAACTAGGGGTAAACACACACACACGCACACACACACATGTTTGGTATATATGTAAATGACAGAGGTGGGCAATCGGATTCGGAAGTCCGATTATCCGATTAATCGGACTCGCATTTTCGAATCGGATAATCGAATCGGACTAACCCCCACCAAACGAATCGGAAAATCGCAATCGGACTGCCAAAAATTTTAAGCGATTTGCGATTAATCCAGGTCGACGTCGTCTTTGTATTTTCGCAATAGCAGTTTCTTAATAAATTTTTCTATATTTTTCTCAAGTAAATATTTTTTCGCTTTATTCTATTCACACTTTAGTATTTTCTCTATAATATAATGCGCAAAATATCATGATTAATTATTAAATCATATAAATTATAATAAAAAGGTTATATTTTACAAGTATAAAGTTGGTATAATACGTGTTTAGTTCTGGTTTTTCGTACGCGTCTCATCGGTTAAGTGACGCGCCGCACCAGTTTAGAGCCAGTCGTCGTGAGAGGAAGTGCTGCTGCTGCTGCTAGGGCAAAAAAGCATTAAATTCCCTTTAGAAACATTGAAAATAGCTTTACAAACATTGAATCGCTTTTAAAAACATCGAATCGCTTTTAAAAACTTTAATCGAAATCGGATAATCGCTAATCGGACTTAGATTTCAATTTTTTGGAATCGCGCCCACCTCTGGTAAATGACATGGTTGAAGGAGTCGACAGTCATATCAACTTGTTTGCTGATGACGCCAAATTGGAGAGGAAAGTGCAGAATGTGAGAGATTGTGAGAAATTGCAAGAGGACCTTGATAAGATTGGTAGATGGAGTGAAAAGTGGCAAATGGAATTTAATTTGAGTAAGTGCAAAGTCATGGAATTTGGCAAAAGCAAAAGGAGAGTGAACTATAATTACAAAATGAAAAATGTTAGTTTGAAAAAGTCGAAGGAGGAGGTGGATTTGGGGGTGACTATTACGCGGAGTTTAATCCCGGATAGGCATATAGATAAAATTACGGGAGAAGTGAGTAGTCTGCTAAGGAGAATCAAAATGGCTTTTTCGTACTTGGATGCCGATAGGATGAGAAAACTGATTACCGCTATGATTAGACCGAGATTGGAGTATGCGGCGATTGTATGGTCCCCTCACACAAAGAAAAATATTAGAAAATTGGAGAGGGTGCAAAGGGCAGCCACCAAGATGGTACCGGAATTGAGAGAGTTCACATATGAAGAAAGATTGAGGAAACTGGAACTTCCTACGCTTGAGAGTAGGAGAGAGAGAGGGGACTTGATAGTTTATAAAATGGTGAACAACCTGGATAGAATTGATGGAGAGTTGTTAAATCTGGAGGCCAGAAGTACAAGGGGACATGGAAAGAGGCTGAAGAAGGAGCGTTGTATCAGGGACATCAAGAAGTACAGTTTTCCGCACAGAGTGGTCAACACCTGGAATGAATTAAGTGGAGATATTGTAAACGCCACCAGTGTACACAGCTTTGAAGCCAAGTTGGATAAAGTAAGATATAAAGACGGGACAATATGAGATTACTCCCCTCCCGTAAGCCACAACTAGGTAAATACAACTAGGTAAATACACACACACACACACACACGCACACACAGATATATAATAGAGTATATCACTATTTATCAGTTACATTTATCTTAATCCTGAGAGTAACCCGAATTAGTACTTTCAGAACCTATTACAGTACTTCATTGTTATTGATATTATAATGAGTTGCACTTTATTGTAAGTATAGTTTTTTGAATCCTGTTAAATCTTCTTACATATCTATCATTTTACAGTGTCTTGAAATCTACCTTTTCTTCTTTCCCCTCTCAATGTCCATTTTTTCACTACCATGACTGTTTCTTCAGTCTCTACGTACACAGGACACGTACATAGGACATTGACTATAACTCTTACCAACACATCCTTCACTACTTCCATCTTCTACTACCTCTACCACACTATTTCTAACACTCATTGTGACTGGTTGCAATTTGGGTAGATTTCTCGGTACATAATACAGGTTGATTTCTGTTTATTAAAGTGCCTATAGTATCTGATAGTATTTTTCTTCCTATTAGTGTGTGTGTGTGTGTGTGTGTGTGTGTGTGTGTGTGTGTGTGTGTGTGTGTGTGTGTGTGTGTGTGTGTGTGTGTGCAGGATAATATATCATGCGTCTGATAGGCAAAGCTCTTCATTGTTGTTGATTATTGGGAGGTGCTACAAACCTTCTCCCTGCAGGTGGTTGTTGTTGTTGTTGTTGTTGCTTCTCGTGGCTAGCAAGGTTAAAAACATGTTATGATGACAGAATTTTTGAACCCTGTTGTGATGTGAGTTATAGTGTTGAAGTACGATTCAGCAGGATTTGTTGGGAGGAAACTTTTGGTGATGAAAGGTATTTGCCAAAGACTCCAGGAAACTCTTTTGTAATGTATCCAAAATTGTATCAAAACTTATGAGAAGATAACCAGGAGAGTGTGTGTGTGTGCGCGTGTGTGCGCGCGTGCGGGCGGGCGTGCGCGCGCGCGTGCGTGTGTGCGTGTGTGTGGAGAATGATGGAACAAACAGAAAGGGAAAGAGAAGGGAATGGAATGAGCAGTCACTCTCTTCTCAGAGAGCTGCAAAAGGCCAGTTGACCTACACAAGGCAGCTCCTGTTAGCTTCAGAGTGTTGCTTCCTAGATAATAATACTGAAAGTCCAGGCATGAACAATTCTTAACCCGTAGAGTGTGAGCCACAGCTCAGACTGGAGAGTGTGCGAGTGTGAGCCACAGCTCAGGCTGTAGAAACTTAATTATTGTGTCAATTTAAGTAAGAACAATTTATCAACAAAAAGGTTTGGGAGTAAAAATAAAATATAACTCTTGATTACATTACTTTTTATTTCAATTAAGAAGGAATTTACATATATGTAATTGCAGTACACAAAGGAATATGGTGATCAATCTTTACTCATTGTGGATCAGATGAAACTATTTGTGTCTGATTTTGAATGAAACCACGAATATGTAAAGATTTCCACTTCATGGTTTTATTTACAAACAAATTACCATGTGGAGAGAGAGAATAGAGGCTGGAGAGAAAGAGGAGAGAGGCTGGGGAAAAAGGGGAGAGGGGAGAGGCTGCGGGGAAAGAGTAGAGGCCCAGAGGAGAGAGGGGAGAGGTTAGGATCCTTATCAAAGTTACTCATCCATTTACTACCTTAATCTAGTGTGGAGGATCACTTAACTCAACACTGTGATGGCATCTTTTCCACACAACATTGACTCACTCTGCTGTTGCTGCCGAGCCTCGAGTGCATGGGTGGAGGGGGATGGCTGGGAGGTTCTGAGCCAACCAGTTTATTGAGAGTTCAGTGTCCTTACAACCTATGAGATGATGGATGGCGCAGTTTGAAGTGTAATCCATAACTGTGAAACCTTGAATGCATTATAAGACGCTATCTTAGGCATTTTTGATGTTTCTTTAATAAAAAGGGGAAGACTGTTTGGCTTGGCAGTCACATTGAAGAGGCCACCAAGATGCTTACTTAACACAATGAAATTTTCAGTTCAGAGCATGCATTCCATCATGAGATGAAGCCTGCATTACCTAAAGTGAAAAAAAAATCCAGTTTTGACATGCACTAGTTGAAATACTGTAAACCCTAAAGAGGGTCTATAAATAAAACATTTATATCTTGGGGTTACTGTTAGTGACCGAGTCCCTCCCGTTCTTGCAGGGGATTGCAGCGTTGCGCAGAATAGGCCGGCCCCATCCCTGCCCCTTCTGCACCAAAGTCTTCCCCTTCAAGTCCATCCTCCGCAACCACTTGAGAATACACACTGGGGAGAAGCCCTATGCTTGTCGAGTCTGTGGGAGAACGTTCAATCATTGCAGCAATTATTACAAACACGAGAGATCTTGTGCTCTGAAACTTGCAGAGTGCACGGAGGACCCGGCCTCGGCTATTTCTGTGCCTTTTGGCAGTGGAGAACTTTGGCCGGAGGCTGCATCTGGGGGAGCATCAGACGCACACTTACAGTCTCACTCCTCATACTTGCAAACACAACCTAACCTCTCACTACCCCAGCGCTCCTCCCTCCCTACACTCACACTACAGACACAGTCGACCTCATCATCCCAAGCACATGCACTCTCCCTCCAGCTCTCCTCTGGCAGCACGTCCAGCTTCACCAACACACACTCCATCAGTACCGCACACCACTCGTAACACACTCTACTACTACCACTCATGTACTGCATTTAGTCTGTTCAAAAGAGAGTACAGCAATAATTCAACTATGTATTATTGCTATTATCATTATTATTATTATTATTATTAAATACTATAATCGCAATGTATACTACTTACTATTATGTAACAGATCGAAGATCCAGTTGATACTCAGTTGTGTTAGGTTTGAATTATTGATTATTCCTAATAGAGTTAATTGGTAGGCATTATTTTTCTATTTACCTTATACGTATACTAATGTACTAGATGATTATTCTTTTAATTTTTTGGAAATATATCATGCTCCCAATTGCATAGTTGTTGTCATTGACTTCATGGTGGTGGATGAAGGAAGAGTTACATTATTATTATTATTATTATTATTATTCATCTACTTACTCTCAATCCTCCTCTACACATGCACACACACACACACACACACACACACACACACACACACACACACACACACACACACACACACACACACACACATGGAAAAGATCTATCAATGGGAAGAAAAAAGGAGAGGCTAGATATTTGAGGGGACACAAGGAAAAAAATGAATTATTTGATCATTATATATTATCGTGTTTCATTATATTACTGATTTACATTATTATAGCTGAGATAAGTTTGTGCATGCATCACATTAAATTGTAGTACTGTGTGTGTGTGTGTGTGTGTGTGTGTGTGTGTGTGTGTGTGTGTGTGTGTGTGTGTGTGTGTGTGTGTGTACATTAAATTACTGCAATTTCCCATTGAAGTAAATAAGAGATGAATGCGTGAGTGACACCTTAGTGGGGTTGGGCAAGGTTAGGTTAGATTAGGTTTCATGTAGATGACTTTTAGTTTGAGCGGGAAAGTATACACGCTGTTATCACAAGACCTTTATTAACCTACATTGGAAGGACGCTGTTGAAATAAATCTTTACAGCAGGCATTTATTACAACTTTGATTAAGGCAAAGTACTTGTGCAATTACCATTTAATTAATTCTCAGTAGTGATATTAACATTGTTCAAGTCACCAATTCGCTTGACCAAGGAAGGAAGGACAACTGTTGGTGGTATTATTATTATTATTACTATTACTATTATTATTATTTATTATTTATTATTATTATTATTATTATTATTATTATTATTATTATTATTATTATTATTATTACTGCAACCACTTCATCTGCTTATAGTACTGCTACTATAACCTCACCACCACTACCACTATCATCATCATCATCATCATCATCATCCCTGTCATCACCATGTCCCCCGCGTGCCCCGGCGCCCCGTGCGTGGTGGGCCACGGGGGCGAGGCAGCGGGATGTGTATGGCTGACATGTCCTGATCGCAGCGCCGGGCAGTGACAGGTTCTTAATCTTGCTGATTCTTATCATTAACTGCTCGGACACTCCAGATCTCCTCTTTCTGCGTAACTATAAACTAACTTGGCTCAGCTTGTGTGGTAATTGATAATTGGTAATTGGTAATCAAGGCCTTAATGGTAATAGTTGAGGGTGTTAGTGCGACTAACTTAATCGCCCCGTTGAGCAGCAGCCAGTTGTAGTTAAATTAGAGTTTATGTTTATGCAATGACTGACTGTGTTAGCCCCAAACTTAAGCACATATTACTGTTCATTTGCCCCAGTTATTGGTGGTAAACGCGGCCTCTGATTCTCTTTTGTTGTCACTTGCAGGGGTCGTGTGTGTCTGCCACTGCGCGCTGTCACGACATGTCGGCCTATACCATTGGAAGCGGTGGGGAGGTGGTTGGAGGGAATGGTGGAGGGGAAGGCGGTGGCACCATTCGCAGACTGCTGGAGTGTGAACATTGTCACAAGCACTTTACATCGCGATTCAACCTGCAGCGCCACCAACTCATCCACACGGGCGCTAAGCCGTACGAGTGTCCCCTGTGCCACCAGCGCTTCAACCAATCGGGACACGTCAAGACCCACCTCCGCACCCGCCACCCAACCCAGGAGGCTCAGTCGCTAGTGGAACTGGCGAAACTGTAGCCTTTAGCCCCCGGACCCTTGGTAGTGGCCTGTTCCTCCCAGGACATCGAGGACCACCCCGGCGCCTTGAGCTGTGCATCACCACAGGCTCATGAGCACTTTGTGGTGTACAGTCCCGTCCGGGGGGAACAGACCGCGGTCTGCGTCTCTCCTCAACCCAAGGAGCAGCAAACGTTCATCTTCAGACCTTTCCAAACCCAAGGTGTTCGGACGATGGCTCTAAAACAGTACCAAGACCAGGAGCATCCTTGTGTTCCTCAAATCCACAACGAGACCTCCACAGCTGCGTCGCCCCATCAGGTGGCAGATGAGCGCGGCGTTGTGACCACGTCGTGGCGGCCGCGTGACGTTGTTCCCTCCAGTTCTGGCGTCCACGTGGCCACGTCTCCCTCAGCGCCGCCTGTTGTTCAAATCATATCTCAGACAGCCCCGCCGGACCACCAGCCAACCACTGTGGAAATAGAGCTGGATGTGGACCTGCTGAAAGCGTGGCCCGCGCAGGACAAACAGTACCAGCCGTGATAGCCTGCTGGTGCTCGTGGCCGTGGCCTTGGAACAGTAGCCTCGGCCACAATAACTTAACGTGTGCAGTGAGTAAGTTGTGTATATTTTTTTCAGTGTCGGAGCTTGTGAGTGAATGAAGTTTGGTACTGAAATGACCGTGAGTGAACCAACCACTGGCCACGTGTACTCGAGAAATATTCATGACAACAGCTCTTCAGGTTATGTTAATTATTTGTATATTTATTTATATTGTAATTTATTACCAGAGTATAATTATGATAAGTTAGATATTTGAATATGTATTTGTTTATAGGGACAGAGGCTCAGAGAAACAAGAAGAACAACAAAATTTGTGTTAAATAGGCCTCGTACACAGGCCCGGGGCGGGCGGCACTAAACTTAGCATTTATTTGTAATCTCCAGGGTTCAGGCTCGCCAGGAAGGGCTGCTTAGCATCAGCGTTTCTGCTCAGGAATATAGAGAGTAAGACAGATTAACCACAGCTCACCATGCTGTAGTGATGCACTCATCGTACTCAGTGTCTGAACCATAGCTTTAGTTAAACTACACACACACACACACACACACACACACACACACACACACACACACACACGCACACGCACACGCACACACACCTCTTACTATTTTCTTAGTTTCGGCAAACCACCCAATGCGACTGTGTCTGGCACCTCACTCTTCCTGCTCCTTCAGGCACCACCCTCTGACTCACTGTCATGGAGTACAGTCCCCTTTTGCCTCAGGGAGTGACTCATTCAGTACTTAATTATGAAGAAATATGCCTAGGACTCAGATGGAAAGGTATAATGCAATTGTAAATTCTTTTAATTTTAAAGTGTCGTGATGTGAAGTAACTTGATAGTTTGGTGAAAAACAAAGCATCTGCCATTCCATAATTCACTGCAAAGAAAAAAAATGCATGTGATAGAAAAATTGGATATATAAATTAATGAAATACAATTAAATAGATAGATAAAGTAAACTAGAATAAAATAATAGTCTAACTAATTTCAATGTTGACACAATAAGGCGAGAGAGGAAGGGATAGGTGGCGAGCTATGAGTACTTGGTGGCAGCAAGGCACGGGTGAACAGCAGCCAGTCTGTCCCCAGTCAGTCTGTGGGAGTGACAATAAGTGGTGAATGAGGCCGCTGGGAGGAGTGCCGCGCCGTCTGTTGACACACAAAACATCATACAACATAACATTTGATTGGTTTGATCATCCTGAGCCCTGTCAAGGTTTACCACATTTGGTTTCCTCTGTTATCCAAACACTAGCCATCCCACCTTGGAGAATACTCTAGGCTATGCTGAGGTGTGAGTCATGTGATGTGAAGGAGTCCGGCGTAGGTACACAGCAGGCAGGACACAGTGGCACACTAACATGTCTATACTGGCCGTGCCGCCGCCACACCAGATAGGTCCAGTAGGGCCTCCAACCCAGATTGGTGTGTGTCCGTCTCTGACATGATGCACACAGACAGTTTCCCCACTTCACCACACACCAGGCACCACGCACGGTGCACAGTGCTTGGGCGTCACCCAGATAGTCATCACAGTTCAATTTGGCAGCTGCTCCCTTTGTCGTAAAGTAACGAATTTCCTTTTGTATTTTTCTACATGCAAGTGTTTGTACCAACCTACGCTCACCTTCGTCAAGGTGAGGGAAGAACCGTTGATTACTACATACACACACACACACACACACACACACACACACACACACACACACACACACACACACACACACACACACACACACACACACACACACACACACACACACACACACACACACACATACATACATACATACATACATACATACATACATACATACATACTTATACTACAACACTACCTAGCGCCGCAGGGAACCTCGGGCGTGGAGGTGGTCGCCGCGGTATTCAGGTTGACAGGTTTAAATGTGAATTAATTTTATATTGCTGCTGTTTGACACAAATAATTTATATTGACATTTGATTATTTGTAAATATTTGATTTAAGTTTGTTTCTCTTATTTGTAAGGATAAATTTGTGCCTATGGTCCTAGTTCGGCACAAATGTTCAGGGATATTCTGGTGAAGGAATGATCAGGTGATGACACTGACTTGCAGTTCAAATTGCATTCAATTCCTGGCTGTACTCTTACTCAAAATCAGAAAAACAGTTTTTATACACAGATTTTCAGCACATATATTTTTTTCTTACACTGACTTACCATTAAGTAGACGTAAGTTGTTGTTCTTGCTTTACGCTGCGACGGTTTGTGAATTGAGAGTTCAAACTTATCAAGTGCGGGTTTTCCTGGTTTTCTTCTAAAGAGAGGGAACACTATTCAAAGTCAGGCCATAATAATAATAATAATAATAGTAATAATAATAATAATAATAGTGATATTAATAACAATAACCATACACAAAAGAGCGAAGACAGAAAGAGAGAGAGGAAGACGGACAAAAGATGACATTAATTTTTTGCTCATTTGTACAGAATCATGTT
>JAXIVD010001930.1:12500-30000 GCA_036785275.1 Cancer borealis | reverse complement strand
ATATATATATATATATATATATATATAGAGAGAGAGAGAGAGAGAGAGAGGCGGAGGGGGATGTTGATATAGTATATATACTTTGGATAGATACATATAGACATAGCCAGGAGCGTAGCTAGATTTTTGGGGCCCCGAGGGGCTTACACCCTGAAGAGATCCCCTCTAAGTTTGCATGTAGTTGGGGGAAGGCGAGCGAAGTGAGCCCAAGGAGCTGGGGGGCGCTCTAAACCCTCCATCCAAAATTTTTTGGATAATGAACATATTTTGGTGCATTTTTACACTTTCTGAGAGTATAGAGAGTATATTTTCTGCAGTATAGTAATTTATTGCAATTAATATAATTTTTTTGAGATGTATTTAATAGTCAGAGAAAAAAGAAAAGTGGAGCAGTAGTTGTAAAACAATTTCCCTCATAATTATAACCAAGAATAGCATATAATTTGTTTTAAAATAATCGTAACAACAATAGCAAAATAACGTCAGGAAGAAAATTACGTTAATTTTCAAAAGCTCGTTTGACAAATTGCAGCCATATTGGAATTGAACTTACCAGAAAGATGGCATCACTGCGTTCTTCCATTTCACGTCTAAAAGTATAGTTTATCTTGAAGTGTCAGTGTTGAGCGTGATGGAGTGATTATAGTAACCATCTGGGCAGCTTTAAGGTAAGGTTTCAGTAATGGTAGTGATGTGTGGAAGTGATTATGAGAGTCTAGTATAACCTGGCGTCGGCCTGTGCCACATAAACATGATCATTTTAACTGCTAATTGCAACTTTAACAGTCATGTATTGTGATCACGCATGTCTTTATAATATTCTACTCAATATTTAGGTGCTGTGAACTTGAATTGCTTAAGTATTTATAAATTAATTAAAGAAAGAAATAGAGTGTATCGGTGAAGTGACATTCGATGACAAGTTGTGTTGAGACGACGGCCGACGGGGCGGCGGCGGTCAGTCCCCTACTGACTCCTCCGCTATTTGTTGATTTACTGCCTTTTATTAGGATTATGCGTTTTTTTTTGTTTTATAAGTACGGTGTAATTCTGTCCTATCTACATGTGTGATGGTTAAATATGTGCGAATTATTGGAGAAAGTTTATAAAAATAGTATTTAGCGGTGACTGATGGTGTGAGGCGGTGATGGTAGCCGTTGGTGTCATCTTGATTCCTTACGCTTACGTGACTCTGTTAGATTTTTACCGCTATTTCATAATCTATTCACTTGCATTATGGCTATGCATAATTTTATTATATTATACACCATAATATTGTTCTGCCAATACTTGTGATGTGGAAATCTGTACGAATTAATGGAAGAAGTGTCTAAATTTTGGTTTTAGCGGTGTTAGGCGATGAGCTGGCGGGAAATGCATCTTGGGAGTGTGCTGCGGGACGCTGGCCGCTGGCCGCGTACAAAATGATTTGCTTATTGAATATTTTTTTCTTGATATCTTTAATTATTAATGTTTTCTATGGTTTCTAAGGTTATAATGATTGTTTTTTTTTAATTGTATTATGATGGTATGTAAGGGTGGTCGTGCTTGTGTTGATGAAATATGGCGAGGATTGGTATACTGTAATAGGCTAGCCGTGGATACTCCAAAAAAAAATAATTTTACCGCTATTTCTATAATTTATTCACTTTTATTATGGCTACGCATTATTTCATTAGATTATACGCTATAATATTCTTCTGTTTACATATGTGATGTGGAAATACGTACGAATTGATGGAAAAAATGTCAACATTTTTATTTTATTTGTGTTAAGGCGGTGAGTTGGCTGGGGATGCAATCCATCTAGGGACTGCGCTCAGTGTGCTGCGGGACTGACCGCTGTGCATTACTTATATTCAAACCGAAATCCTCTCTGGATTCCGGTTTGGGTAAATATTATCACTAGTAATAGTAATAGTAATAGTTGACGGGTTTCCTTGTCTCTGTTTCCCTCCCCCCGCCCCCAAGGTCAGGCAGGGACAGTGGCACCTAGGCTGGCACTTAGCCCTTGGGATGCCAGAGTAGTGGGTGCTCTTATAGTATGCGGTCTACATGCAATTTGTTGTTATAGTATGCGGTCTATAGTAAGTTTTCTGTTATAGTATGTGGTAACACTTGTACTCCCTCCTCCTTCCCTCACTCACCACCAAACATACACTAATTAAACGATTTTTGGGTGTTTTGTGGTACAGCAACTGGCTGCGGCGCGTGCCCTCCTGAGGGTGCTGGGCGCGGCCACCAAGACTCATCGCGTTGACTCTGCCAAACAGACAGCCACACCAGGCCAGTGTAGGGTGAGTGCCGTCCACCGGCTCCTTCGTTTGCTAATAATTGGTTAATCTCTGCTGATTTGATAACAATGCCTGTCTTTGTTTGGTTTCTTGGTTTACACAGGAATTTACCAATGTTCTTTATTAAGCTTACCTTCCCTTCCTTCCTCCTTTCCTTACTTTCTTCCACTCTTGTTCCTTCTTTCCGTTCCTCACCATTGTACTGTGTGGTGTGCAGGTGTGTGGGCAGACCATAGCACGGGGTGAGCACCGTTCCCACATGGCCTCTCACACCGCCCACCGCCCTCTCCACTGTGCCGTGTGCGGCCGGGGCTTCCACCAGACTGAAGACCTCAAGAGACATATCAGGTAAGGTCAGACGCAAGCACTTGTCTGACATTGTTTCGTGGCTTGATATCTTAGGGGTTTCTTCTTGGTCATTGTTATCACGCTAAGTTAGTTTTCTGCCACATTTAGTGTAAGGTTTAATGATGACAACGACGTGTACTGGTAAGACGAGTGAGTGTGGTGTGTTTTCCGGCAGAATCCACACGGGGGAGAAGCCGTATAAGTGTTCGGTGTGCGGCGTAGCATTCAGGCAGCGCGGTCACCTCTCCCGTCATGTGTTCAAGTACCACCCGGAGCAGCGGCCGCCCCTCGCCAAGTGACTGTCTCGCTGTCCCCACGCTCAGGTGAACACACACTATATACCTCCATCCTACATTGTGTGCCTCTGTTGGTGTCTGTCTATGTGCATATGTCTGTCAGTACCTGTCTATCTGTCTTTATCTTATTTTATGCGTGACCTGTACGTGTTTATGCTGTAGCTAACGTCAGGAAAATACTTAATTTTTATATTGTATTTTGATTTCAAATCAGGCACACACACACACACACACACACACACACACACACACACACACACACACACACACACACACACACACACACACACACACATGACCTGATGGATATTTTCTTCCCAGCTTTCAGAGTGCACACCCGAGGAGATGCAACAGTTTTTTTACCTGAAGAGATGTACTGAAAAGCCTCTGTACAAACTATCAAGAAACACCAATTCCTCTTCCGTTCACGCGTACAGCACCTTCGAGGATCCTGAGTGAGCCGCAGCCGGACCGCGAGGGAGTCCCGAGCGGCGGCCTATTGCTCGTATCTCCAGTGTGGCGAGTGTTTGTCTCTCTCCCTCCTCATGTGATAAAAAAGACCAGCTTATTTGGCTTATCATAAATTATTTAAAATGTAGACTTAACTCGAGAGAATTTTATTGTGTGATTTACTTATAAAAAAAAACCCAGATGATATTCGAAATGTTTACTATAGTATCGTAAAGGTGACCAAAAATTAAAGTTAGCAAAGGCCAGTTGGAGTGCATCATTGATCCAGCGAACAGTGGCGGACTGGCGGTGCGGCAGGCAAGCAGTCCGCCGCCGTTCTGTGTGTGTGTATGTGTGTGTGTGTGTGTGTGTGTGTGTGTGTGTGTGTGTGTGTGTGTGTGTGTGTGTGTGTGTGTATTGATGAATGTATAGATGGTTGGGTATAGATGAATGGATGAATGAATGAGTACATACATATATTATTATTATCATCATCATCTTCGTTTGAGTCCACCACAAGACAAAGGCTTCTTCACCTCCGCTCCTCTCTATCGGCCGCTCGTCTATTGCAAACCACCCCAGCAAAACTACCAAATTAATCTCTCCCTCAGTGGTCTGTCTGCCCTGACTTCTTTTACCATCCCTGGGTTGTCATTCTGTTACCCTTGTTCATTTATTATCCGTCCCTTGTACACTTTTACTGTCAATTGTTATAAATTTCTACACTTATTCTTTTGGCCTCGATTATGATCTGTTTTGCAAGTAGATAGATTAAATTATCAAACATTTCTGGTTCATGGAATTAAAGAGTGTGGGAGGAAGGAAGAAGGACAACACGCTGGGCTTCATGAGGGCTGTATGTCCGCTGTATTAGCCTTTTAGAATACATAACCTGCTCTCCTTATCTCACACGGAACTGAAGGCAACGGATCACCATAAGCATTCTACCTTTCTCTGTGTTTCTCCAGGCTACGGATATAACTATCAACGAGGCATGAACGATAATTGATGATTGATACTGATGTACTCATACCGACTATTTCAGTTCTGACAGCCCAGCATAACCACTAGTAGCTTAGCCCACGGAAGATCAGTGAAGCAATGTTAATCAGTATCTAACTATAACAATATTCTGTGTCATACTTGAACTGAATTTCAAAGTTGCAGCCTCAAGAGAAAATGTAGCAATTAAGAGACGTGGTGAGACCTATCAACTTTGTTCTTAGGTTTAAGTATTTAATATGAACGAGGCATTGTTATTCTCAGAAAATTCTACTCATAGCAAAGCGTGTAAGCAAAGATACATGCATAGAGGAGGAACAAATCACATTTCACTTTGTCTCGTCAATGGTTAGCAAAACTGTACGGACGTTTGCTTGACTCGGTAAATATGAGGAGCGTCGAGGATCAGGGATTAATTCGACGTGTAATGATGTTCGAAGCTTCCTGTTTCGTTACCAAGATCTGCTGTCCTCCACTTCACGTTGTCCCAGCCGAGCCACACGTGCAACTCTCCACTCTTGGAATTGGTAAGCGGCTGCAGACAAAGTGTTATCATGATGCCCTACATAGTAACCACAGTAACAGCCACGGACATTCTCTATTCAGGTAGGTGTATTACATGATTTATTCTTCTTCCGTCGGACAGGCTTACTTGAGTATAAATATTGTGAGGTGAGCTTCCCAGTGAGTAAGTAATTCGGTTTTAGGTTCCTGGGGAAGAAAATGGCGTGTGCTCCTGCCCCAACCTCCGATTTGTGCTTAAAGAAAACACTCAATGGTACATTCACTATCTCCGAAATTAGGGACTTGCGAAGGAAATGCAGTTGAGTAAAACATTCTCAGAATTTATTAAGCAATGGAAAACAACTTAATTTTCTAGAACATTGTTGTGAAGTACTATGATAGTACCAATGTTGATATGGCTGCGACAGTTTATTATTTAATTAAGGTTAGAGTAATAACCGTGGCGGGGGCGGGCGGGTGTGATCTGGGGCCAATTAGGAGGCTATTACGTGATCTTTGATTACTAATCCTTTGGGGATCAAAGACATCAAAGCCTTTAGAGATATTTTGGTATTACTATACTTTATGCCATTAAACAGTCGAAGGTTATGGCTACCCTCAGCTTGTTGCTCTTACTATTTACAACATTTTCACTGATTACACTACCTGTCGGAAATGAATAATAACACTGCAATACGTCCGTGAATGTGGTACAGTTTTGGACTGTGGGTGGACTGTATCTCCAAGTCAAAACAAACAAACAAACACTATCAATTGTTTTTAGCACGGGCTTTGGTGTCAAGCATGGGATTGGATGTTGTTGCTACAGAGGATTATTATATTGTCTATATTTCCTCTGTCCAATGACGTGCCACCACCAATTGCCAGCACCAGCTGCGCCAATCACAGCTTGCTATATGTAATAGTAGGCGTGGCACAGCTACAAACACAGGTCAGGTGACATTTTTCTGTTCAGTTGTATCATGGCTACCGTTGAAGTTACTTGTCAAGGTTGTGAATTGGATTATTGGCAAATAATCGCAAAATTTCATTCAAAAAACGATTTGGGGTACGACTTTCTGAGGGAGCACGGCGTCCTACCAGCAGCTGTTCAGTGTCCCCACTGTATGGCTCCTTGGAGGAATAGTAGAGGATGACCCCACAGCCAGGAACTTCATGCTCTCGTTTAAGGTATTGTGAGTTATGAAATTATACTTGGTAAATTTGCAATTCAACCAATAAATAGGTTAGGTTAGGTTATAAGTGTCAGCGGGGGGTGTCCATGGGGGGGCGCAACCCCCCCCCCCCCCCGGTTAGGCTAGGTTAGGGTAAATTAGGTTAGGTTAGGTTACAACAGTGTCAGCGGGGGGGTCCAGGGGGGGCACAGCCCCCCCGGTTAGGATTGGTTAGGGTAATTTAGATTAAATCTGGGGAAATTTCCCAAAATGTAGGGAAATTCCCCTAGATTTTTCAAAGACCATATATCACTCCCATATGCCTCCCCCCCAAAACCCCCGATTCCCCAGGCTCCCCCAAGCTTGCTGGGGGTGGGGGGTGGGGGGGGTAGAGATGTGGAATATTGGCATAAAGTATAAATTTACCGATATTTTCACTAGAAAAATTCAATCATGTGATACAATGCTCGGTTTATGAGTTTGGGACTGAGTTTTATCCTGGCTCACGGCAGCTTAATTTGGTGGGAGAGGCAGCTCTCGTTAATCATAACATAAATATGCGGTCGATAGTTACCTTGTTCGGGGGGATTATTTGATTATCATTTTAATCGAGAGAAATGTACTACTGTTTCCCGTCTGTTCCCCAAGCTTCCTGGGGGGATAGAGAAGGGGATGAAGTGCGGACTTAAGATGAGTTTTTACCGGCACACTTTTGGAAACAATCTGCTTACTAGACTACAATTCACTACAATTAGCGATATGTGGATCCTTAACTATAATGGATACACCACCACCATTGACTCCACGTGCTCGTCCTTCCTCAGCTGTGTGGTGAGGCATCGCAGGAAGGTTCTGTAATTTAAGTTTAATTTTATTCAGCGACGTAACTATCGGGGTATCTTGGAGGTCACTACCCCCTTTCCCCCACCTGAGCTGTAGGGTACCATTCGATTTCAGAGTAGAGGTTTTCGCTGTTAGCAATGAAGAAAACCATTGTTTGATTGAAAGAAAATCTCCAAAATACTTAACTCGCCCCACCAGATGAACTATTGATCCCCTTGTCCCCATGAATGAAGGCTCAATCATGCCACTGCTTTCACTCCTCATTGGCTGGTTAATTTACACACTAGCATGATAGGTAATATTGTAAACGTGGTTACTCTTAAGGCGCGTTTTCGCGTGCAAATTGGGTCCTTTTCCGCCCATGTATAGAGTATGGTTCTCATATCTGGGGGGTTCAACTCACACAGCTTTTTTAATTAAGCAGGGTGGAGTCTAATTTTTTTCGTCTCATCAACTCTCCTCCTCTAACTTACTGCCTATATTCTTTGTCACCGACGCAATGTTGCATCTTTATCTCTTTTCTACCACCATTTTCATGTTGACTGCTCTTCTGAACTTGCTAACTACATGCCTCCCCCCATCCCGCGGCCTCGCTGCACAAGACTTCCTGCTTCTTCTCATCCCTATTCTGTTCATCTTTCTAATACAAAAAAATTCATTTTTCTACACTGAATTTAAAGTACCATGTAGTTATTTTTTTTAATGCATTAATTGATACTGGCCAAGGGACAACAAAAATACTTTGAAAAAAAGCCCACTTGTCGCCAGACCCTGTAAAGAAGACAGTAGGAGAAATAGAAGCAAGGGGTGTAAATCCAATACTATTTCATTGTCAACATTTTTTCTATCACATCGGTCCATTGGCACTAAGTTACAAATCCTACAATTTCAGATTTATTCGCTGTGAACTTTTATGTAAATTTGCAGTCCAAGCCAGGCAGCGGTTTGGCTACAATGCCACTGTGGGTTGGAATAATCATAGGTGTCTGATAAGCCATCAACTATAGCTTATAATGTTTTTTATACTTGCCTTACATTCCCCTACTGATTATTTTATTGTAATGTAACCTCATCCTACAATGGTGAAGTTTAGTTCACGTCCACTGATGGTCTTGTGAGTGTAGGATGTGTTCACTTAGATTAAGTTTGGCAACAAGCGAGATTTTTTGTTGTCTCTTAGCCAGTACCCTTTTAATGTTAGGAAAAAAAGAAAAAAAAAAGACAACAATTGGTGATGATGCAAGTATCAGTTATGGTGTCGAACATAAACACTAGTTCATAGTGATAAAAAAAAAAGTTGACATCAAAATACTGTAGTGTGTAGTGAGGGATGAGAAGTGTGTATCTGTAGCTATTATTCACTAAGGAAAAAATATTAATCAATAACTTGTTAGTTTTAAAAAAATTTATTCACAAAATATTCTCAGTTCCATTATCATTTTGAAATTCAGTCCAACATGAAGCTTTCACTCAATATACATAACATGGAAATTCCCTTTTATAGTGACGAAGCCGCCCATCCATTTATTCATGAAGATAATTGTCCACATCACCTTGACAGAAATTGACAATAATTTCTGGGAGTTGGAAGGAAAATATTTATATACACAGTTGATATCACTTTGACTAGATTAATGAGAACTTAAAAAAAAAAAAGAGGAATAAATGACATATGAATGCAGTCTATGCTAAATTCCATAAAGCCATGAGTTAGGAAAACCTTTACTTAAAAAAAACCTGTGATTGGTTTCTTAGTTTATAATATTGCTAATCAATGAAGCTGCTTCCCTGACTTTGTATTGTCATATAAATCTTGCGAGTTTGTTTCATGCATTCAGCGTTTGTGTCTACTTTGTCATGCTCTCACATCAACATACACAGTTTACAAACAAGCAGTCATCAACACCACTGAATAATCACCGCAAATGGAATGTAATACACCGAGTTTGTGCTTATTTCCACACACTTTAATAACACAAACACTGATTCCCACCCACTAGGATGCAATTGGATTACTTGTTCAATATTCTGACATGACAAAAGCATACAAGTCAGACAGAAGGATTGAAAGCACTTTAAATAACTACAGTATTTAAATGTACTCTGTTATTGCTTGAAAGAGATAAACCAAGCACTCACATGCAATTTAATAGATCAGATTCTGCCCATTTTTAGAAATATTTATAGAAATTCAGTTATATGATATTTTTGGATATTCAGGGTTCAGTCACTTGGGATTCTAGTGTCAATTAATTAATCAAACTCACATGAGATAATACTTGCATCGAACAAATTTGAAGGCAATCCAATTTGAGATGACAATTCACAATTAGTATAAGTACATAATGTTAAGAATTACTCATGAAACCAGCTCGGGTGTTTAGAATATTTGGCAGCTGAAGTGTAGCACAAGTTCATCCCAGTTCAGACACATAGGTAACAGGTACTAAGGTTGTACAAAGCAGGTTATGTGTAGTGTCTGTCATCACATTATCCATTCATGTCCACAGTTTGAGTTAGGTGCAGCAATAAACACACTAGTAATCACAGCTTGTAGGGCAGATGAACAATTTTCCTTCCAGTTCTCAGAAATACATCACCTTTATTTACCTCCATTATACACAATTATTCAACTCAGTCCTTTCCTTTCCTTTCCGTCATCCATTCTACAAACTTTTTCAATTGAAAGAAACAAAATTCAAATGTATCCACGAAACTGATTTGTCAAAAATTTTCAGCACCTTTGAAATTTACATATTTAAGTGCAAAAGAATGTTTATGAATTAACCACTCACTTCACTTCATGCCATTTACAGTTTCTTTCCTTTCCATAAATATTTCAGTTTTTAACCTTTGTAATTTGTGCATCAACATCAACATGATCCAATTCTACATACGTACAGCTTGGATATATCTATGTAATATAATAATTCTCACACTTTGTCATCACCTTTACCCTGGCACAGAGGGACGTAAAGCTTTTCACTGGGTTCTTGATCATTTCAGTTAATTTGTTCCTCTGAATAGACACAGTGAAGTAAGGAACTGAAGGGAAAACAGATGAATACTTCCTTACACATCCTACAAACTGATATACATACATGCTGCTGCCAAGTGTTTGTAAGCAGTAATAACCTTGACTTAGGTGCTCAAACAAATCTCCTACAAACCTACAATAGTTGGAGTACTGCCACATATCCTACACATAGGCTTTCATATTTCATACACAAAACCCTCCTACAAATTTAGTATTTTTGAGTAGTGACACATTTCGTACAAGGATATAGCATATATCATATGCGCTTTTAAGTGGGTCGTCTCTGTACTCACTACTTCTGACTCATTACAATCCAGATGACCTTGATCAGACAACAAGTACTTAGCTTGTTATATGTCCTTTACATCTACTAAGTGTGATGTCAAAACCTTGTGGTCATATACTGCAACCTTATCTAAAGATATACACAATGAGCATAATTTGAATAGTTTATATAATGACAAATTCAAACCTAGTAGGTACACTATTGTGTCTAACAAAAAGTGCAGGAAGACGTTACCCTATAGAGTGGTCTTGTGAGTTCTGGGTCCTCTCTTTTGACTTGAAAATTAAATGCATGAATTCTGAATTGCTGAACTTGTTAACATGCTCATATGATAATGGGTTTGTTTGCATATTTTTGTTCTACCGTAAACGATTTCAATCACAGAACAGTTGGATATATTTCACTCCAATAACATATATTTACTTGCAATGTGAAATATGATATTGTATTCAGTTTACGGTGTACTGTTCTAAGCATCACTAAGCACCTGCCTGCCACAACAGCACAACTCAAACACAACACTAGGACTGTCGTTCCTGTCAAGGAAAAAAAAGTGTTGTTTGGACACATTTGACCTTGACATAGGTGAAAAATATTAGAATCATATGTAATGGAGATCTTAGACTTAGTGGATGTGATTTTATTATTTTTGTGGCTGCTTTTGAAAGAACAAATAATCTAAAGCCGTGAAAAATTGCTGCAGACGTCAATACCGGAGACATTTTTAAATTTTATATCTTGAGTACTCACAAGACCACTCTAGTGTATCCCAAAACAAGTAAACAACTCTTGGTCAGTTTGTTCTTTACTCCACCTTTGTCTTGTTGTGTGTTGACATAATACTCAGCAGGACAATTGTTATCCTTCAATACTTTCAATTTGACACTGTTTTCTTCTTCACCAGCATGTGCTTATTACTCTTACTTACACTAATTATATGCAATGATTATGATGGACTAACACACTCATTTCAAAGAAAGAAACACACACACACTTGCACACACACAAATATCAACATTTCAAATATATATATATATATATATATATATATATATATATATATATATATATATATATATATATATATATATATATATATATATATATATATATATATATATATATATGAGACATCACAAATTATGCAAGAGAACACCTCATCAATTTATGTATAATTAAGATATGATAGATAAATAATGAATTATCACAATGTTTTCAAACACTCCTGTAACCATGTGATATATTTACAACTGCAAATAACTATATACAATACATGGATATTAATTACACTTACTTGAATTACTTATTAAAAAGACTATGAATACCAATACCACTAGACACACCACTACCAAGAATAATTATTGCTAGATTTAGACCCAAAAAATTTACGCCAAAACATGCCAAAAGACATTACCATAAACGGGAAAATGTTCGATCATCGCCTTTTAACTTAGTATATTAATTATGGAAAGCAGGAAGCAGGAGCGAGTGAATATTAATGGAGTGATTAAACATACCAACACATAGGAATAAATAGACTCTAATGAAGTAGTGTTAAATACTTGAACAAGATAAAGACAGATCAAAGAAGCTGCTGTCCTCTCAAACAGTAGCATCACTTGGACATTAAGAGAAGAAACGTGACTTATTTCCTAAACTGATTATTTGAGTCAATGTAACGAGAATGATTACTATTTATAGATGCAATTCAATGAGAGGAAAGGTAATGCTTATCACAAATTCCTTATGGGCAAAACTATAGGAGTAAGTCACCGAACACTAGTTAATTTTCCTTCAGTGCCAACACTCACTATTAGTCAAAAGAGTTTAAGCTATCTGGAATAAAGTATGACATCAAAATATTGTCACCAGAGCTTTTAATGCGTAGGAAGGATATAACTTGTTCACAGTGAAGAGGAAGTTAGAGGAATAATAATTACATTACCTACACTGACTATAATTGGGTCTTTGCAGAAGGAAGTTAAGGAAATACAGCATATAACTGGAGTGGAAGGGAGGGAGGGAGGGAGGGAGGTAGTGTTTCTGGGAGCAATTCAAACCATTATAGCAAATGTAATACAATATTTAAGATTACATTCGAACTATGTAACATGTGCAGCAGAAAATGGCATTTGGTTAAATCAAATAACGTTTGTGTTAGTGTGATTAGTGTTTGTTGGACTTTGGAGTAATAGTTCTCGTCTTATTCCTATAAAATTGACATAGTTTTCCAAGCAGCATTTTTTTTCTACCTTTCCTGCTGGAGGCAGGAGGGTGGGTGAATGGGGAGGAACCTTCGTCTTTCTTATCCTATATCTTACTTTAGACCAGATAGTGTAGTTTATCACAATAGGTCAACTTGTGTTCAATGCTTTCTGGTTGTAAAATCTGGTCTATCTGTGACTGGGAGAACACAGGAGGAATTAGGAAGCAGACTTGGGACTGAGAACATTAGTGAAGCATTGAGACCTGGCAAGTTGTTTTGGCTTGGTTATGTTAAAAGGAAACAGGGCTAAGAGGTTAAGATAGCTGAATATTGTGGAAGTAGAAGATAATACCAGTGCATAAATAATGAGGAAGAACCTAGAAAACCAAGGAAATGATACACCAGTAGTACTCGACCACATGGCTTGACAACCCTATCAAGTGACAAAGGTTGACCCGAGTAAACGTGGAACCTTGCAAAGTGATGACAAATAATAATCAATGTTGCAACACTCATACTTTGAAATCATATAAAAGTGAAAGTCTATTGCCTCTACCTGGAAGTGTACCTCTGCATCCCCTCTACCCTTTAGTATTAGAAAAGGCGGTTAATGATGATGTTAAAGAAAGTTACCTAAGCCAGCAGTTATTAATGCTTATAGAGCATCATCATCTTCACTAATGTTGCTTCCTCCTTTACAGTATGATCCTACCTGGTTTTCTGGCTGAGACTGCCTTGTTTTGTACTTGAGGAAGAGGAAGAGGAAGGATGCAGCCCACCATCAAGAACCACTGACATAAGCACTTTGAAAAACAGACTGGAGGAGAATGGATGATGAAAAGGTGAGTTCTAATACAGTACATGCTTAAAGCTAATGATATGAAGAACTAGTTGTGCATAGCAGATCCTTCCTTAGGCAGGTATTATTAGCAATAAACCCCAAATCAAACCAAACCATTTATGTATAGCTAGGGATAATCCTTCTACCCTGTACTTCAGTTAATGACATGAGAACTGTGCTTGCGTCATAACAGTACATCCAGTTCCATTGAAGTTTAAAAGAATGCATTAAACATTCTCTTATCAAAGCCTACATGACAACCAAGTGTAGTAAAGTAATCCTTTTAACGTATAATACTAGGTCTGCCATACTTTTCTGCGTGATGACTCGATGTACAAAAAGGTGGAGTAGCGCTGCCCACCAGTGTGGTGTTATCATTTTGATTCTATCCTGGAGGTGTTCAGTAGAAATTTTAAGGCCAAAGTATCAGTATCTATATTCTTTTATAAATCATTGTCATTCCAACAAATATATGAAAAGTGAAACTAAATGCCAGCACTAATTATGTCCAACTGCCAATATCTATGAGAGAAAGAGAGCGAGAGAGAGAGAGTTGAGGGTAGAAGTGAATTATACTATGACTGGGTTCCTTTCCATGACACAGACTTGTCCAAAATCAATATATTATTTAACTCCACTCCACAATGCAACCCGATGACAGACAGCGGTTCAATCTTTAACCAATTACCACTTTTAGTGTCAGTAAAACTCACAATTTGAAGGGTTTGTGTGGTGGACAGGACAGTTAAGGAGAGGAGAGGAGAGGTTAGGTTCAGACGTGTGTGTGTGTGTGTGTGTGTGTGTGTGTGTGTGTGTGTGTGTTGTTGTCATGTCATAGGAAAGATAACATGTATACACAGTTTGCTCTTGGCATTACTAACTAAAGTCATGATAAATTTAATGGTAAAGGAATATTTGTGAAGAGTAAAGAAACAATTCATTTGGTCCACATTTTGATACATTCACAAATCCTAAACCACTTGAAGAAAAAGGATTGTTAATAAGATAAATGATAATTATAATAGTCCTTCAAAACCAACAATGCTTCTTAATAGACCAATTGAGATGATGATGCTTTGTAATTTTTATCTTATATGAACCATTTGAATATCATACAAAACTATATTCTATTATATTGTGTAAATAATTCAACCAAGTAAGTATTGAATATCCGTTAGTATAAAAGGCACCGCTACAGAAATACATTCCCTACATTGTATAATCCTAACCACTAACTTATATCCTTTCAAACGAGACTTAAAACTTACACACACACACACACACACACACACACACACTCTGTTTCCAATAATAATAATAGGCCATACACAGATATACAATGATATAAAAAACAGTTTCAATACCAGTTTCTCTTAATGAATATAACTATATAGCTACAGAATGAAAAGCCATAAATATGCCTTTTAAGTCATAGAAAACACTCCCGCCATTTACTCTCCTTTTGACTGAAGCAAATATTATCTACAGTTAGTTGTTGAGGACTCACTCATCCTCTTCCTCTGCACTGGCGAGGAGACGCCCAGCCAGCAGCAGCAGCAGCGGCGTGGTCATGTCAGGGCCTGATGTGGCCTGACACGGACACCAGCGACCTAACACACCCGGCATCCCCACCACAGCACAGCACCGCGGCGTGGTCATCCACCTCTCGCACACACCTCACCACTCCCATCACCTTCACCTGAGAACACAACAAAACCATTAAAGGATAGGGATAAAAAATACAGATGGATGTTTACATCACCACAGTAATATATATATATATATATATATATATATATATATATATATATATATATATATATATATATATATATATATATATATATATATATATATATATATATATATATATATATATATATATATATATATATATATATATATATATATATATATTTATATTACTGTGGTGAGTCTTGACTGTGGTCTCATTAACATCCCGTGATCTCATTAACCCATATATATATATATATATATATATATATATATATATATATATATATATATATATATATATATATATATATATATATATATGGGTAAATGAGATCACGGGATGTTAATGAGACCACAGTCAAGACTCCCCACAGTAATATATATATATATATATATATATATATATATATATATATATATATATATATATATATATATATATATATATATATATATATATATATATATATATATATATATATATATATATATATATATATATATATATATATATATATATATATATATATATATATATATATATATATATATATATATATATATATATATATATATATATATATATATATATATATATATATATATATATATATATATATATATATATATATATATATATATATATATATATATATATATATATATATATATATATATATATATATATAGGGAGAAAATAAATATGTAAATAAATAAAATGAGTCCCTTGTCTTGACATGTCATTTGTTTTATACAAATTCCCTCTCCCTCTCTCTCCCTGTCATCAAACTTTATTAGCCATTAATCAAACACACATGGAGGAAACAGATAGAAAATAACTAATATTGAGAAGAAAAGGAAAGGCTAGATATTTAAGGGGACAAGAAAAAATTGCAAAAAGTAATTTGCTTGAAAAAAATAAAAAGTACAGTTTTCCCCAAAGAAATATAGATACTTGAAATTAATTAAAGGAAGAGGTGATAATGGTAAAGAATGTACATCAACTGAAGGAAAAACTGGACAAACATAGATACAGAGACAGGACCACAGGAGTATAGCTCAGGCCCTGTATACTACAACTAGGTAAATACATATACACACACGCACGCACGCACACACGCGCACACACACACACACACACACACACTGCAATCAATCATACATAAAAAAAATATTAGTTTCTTTTCCTAATTGAATTTATCTTATTACCTCTTGCAAACCCACCTTGACACTCTGCCGTGGGCCATAGCAGACAGTTACCAATGCCGGAGTAACATAGGACCGTAACAGCTGCTAGGAACACCAGGGAACATATGGTGCATGGTTTGCGTTCAAGGAAGAAGCCGGTCAGGTACAGCACCATGAACACCACGTGGTTGTGTAGTAAGCCTGCTGGAACGGGTTTAGGGATCAGCAGCACTGGTATCAGCCACTGTAGACAATACATCCTCTCTGTTGGGTTGTGGTTTTTCCTTCTGTAATGATGAAAGGTTGGTAATGGGATGCAATGTGATGTTAATTAATAAGTAATCATTCTTGTATCTATCTATTGTATTATAAAGATTTTTTTTCTACACAAGTTTTTGAGGCAGCAGTTAAGTAGTGTGAAGGAAGGAAGGGAAGGGAAGGGAAGGGAAGGGAAGGGAAGGGAAGGGAAGGAAAGGAAAGGAATGGAAAGGGAGGAGAGAAAAGGAAAGGAAGAAAGGTAGGAAAGCAAACAATTTATGATTATATCGGTGCCTTAAGGGGATAAAAATGAGTTAAAAATAAAAATACTGGTTCTGTTGCCGTCTAGTCCAGTTGATCCTTTAGTCCTATTGCCTATACAAGATATATCAATCTAACTGTATTGCAATTCTATTCATAATATGGTTCTACTTTATGAATCTGAATACACATAACATTACCACACAATACGTGATGCTGTGGATTCTAGGACCAAAGTACGTATGGAAATAGTTCGTATGCATAAAGTTTGTACGCAATAGTTCGTAAGCAAATGTTCGTTTGAAAAAAGTACGTACCAAAAAGTTCGTACGCTAAAGTTCGTATGGTACGTATGTACAGTCCCCTGGAAACTGTACAAGGCTCTCCCAAAGGTTCACAGTGATCGCAGGAAGAGTACACCAGACTCTTTCTAACCAAAATACCGAATCAAGCGACATATGTCAACCTCCTTTTTCTTGAAAACTGTCATTGGCTGACCTCCAGTGACCCCTCCTTCATCTTAATCCTCAAATAATCTTCCTCTCTCTCTCTCTCTCTCTCTCTCTCTCTCTCTCTCTCTCTCTCTCTTTCTCTTTTTTTCTCTCGATTCAGATTTAGATTCAATACTTTTATTAAAATAAAATACATTGTTAAAAAAAAAACTTATCGGCGTCAAGCCAGTGTTAGCGCCTTATGGTGAACAAAATGTAGTTATGTGGTGTATACATGGGATTTACAGGTTACTGATTTGTTTCACAAAACTTGGGGTGGACA
>JAXIVD010001930.1:0-10000 GCA_036785275.1 Cancer borealis | reverse complement strand
GTAACCAAACCAAACCTAACATAACTTGAAAGATGCTTTACCAGGTAAATAATAAGGCACAGTCCGTAGGAATAGCAGATGAATAGTGGATGACACCGCAGTACAACTAACCATCTCTAACCACTTTGATAATAATAATGTAACCAAACACTCACCACCCTACACTACACAAAGTCAAGTGGTGTATTCATATAAATGATTAGTAGTAACAAGCTGTCACACCTTGTACCTGTCAATATCTTGGAAGAATTTAGTCCGTTATTGACACAGGTGAGATATTTAATTAGGTGGCCAGAGGTGCGGCAGCAATTTTTCAGTCGTTGTATTACTACACATGTAACACCACGCATAGCTGTACACCAACAAATGGGCGGCGTGCCAGCAGATATGGGCTACCCGCCTATGCAATCTTGTGACATGAACTGTGACACAGCTACTCTGAGGTAACCACCCAGGTAAATAAACTACTAACACACTTCCAGAGTCAACGCACTACACTTTTTCACACTTCACACTCACACTGGTTTAGAAGGTCATCAAGATCTAGTCTGATAGATAGCTGACTGGGTAAATAGTCGTAAGACGATCTGAACAAGTATCTGAGGTTGAATTTGCAGTGCATTATATAGGTAAGGGGATATCGAATGGGTCGTCTCACGAATATTTACCTCTGGCTGTCTGTTATAGTAATGTGCTCAGTAAAAGAAGGTATATAATAACATTGTTGGTTATGTCCAATATTTACGTTCACTCATAAGTCCTTGACAACCTCATTTGATTATTATTTACTATTGGTTACACTAGTATTGTATTTTGTTGAGATCTTTTCCGTTCGTTCTTATTGGAAGCTAAATTTTTCTTCGTTCGTGACAGACAGACAGACCACAGAGTAACATTGTAACCACTCACTCTCACTCATTCACCTTGGGCTGAATACACACATACTATAACAAACATTACGTACATAGTGTACGTAACATCAAGGTGTAATATATATACCTAACATAAAGATGTAAACAAAAAAATAACGTATATCAACACCACCATGTAACAATTATAAATATAGTAGTAGTAATGGTGCCTCATTACAGACTATACTATGCCTTGAAGATCATCCTGGAACACAAGGTCAGGAGGTCATAGGGTTACCTGTACTCACCTGCTGGTCAACTCTTGTGACGATCCTGAGATACAACAACTTCCTTCGACTAGTGAGAAGCAACTGCTCCCGACTCCCGAGTCCCTTCACAACCTTCACCTTCAGACAAGTGATTCACAACCAAGGCGGCCGATAGGTGGCACTACTTGTATATCTTAATAACTTTACATGGAGGAAATATTATGATTTATTTAATACAATAAAATATTGTATGAATTTTAAGTATTTATTATTATATAGATAGTCTTGGTTTCATTTGACTTTGGGTTAATTTCCTTCTTGTCTCGATTCCGCCTCGTTTAATGACTAATTATTATGCCAATAAAACTACTTTACTTAATAGGTTTACACACACACACACACACACACACACACATGTACCTATCACATGACTAGATTAGGTTACTCTAGTCTATGCTGATAATATACCAAATTACGATGGTTGATATAGGCCATAATAACCCTTGACTCATTCGATCCAATTAATTAAGACCATTAGACTCACAGCAATAGTTTCAGTGTTGGTTCAATGGTAATAAAGATGACAGATTAAAGTAACGTGGAAAAAAAAAAAAAAGACAAAAGACAAAAGACAAAATAATCAAATGGGTGGTGGATTCTTATGAGAAAACAAACTTAATCCACACAGTATAATTGCTGTTTTTCTATATATTCCAGGCGTGTTTTCGTGCTTTAACGAATAATCTTTTGATGTAATTAGAATGATGAACACAATATATTTATTTAAATGGCCGTATATACGTCTCCTTGCCTTGCCTAGCTTGCCTTGGTAATAGTAGTCAGAGATAACATTCATGATATAGTGTGTAACTATTACTGCATCACGACCTCGCTGACCTATAATTCAGACCCAATTCCCTCCCCTCCAAACACAATGATAATTAATGCCTCAACACACCACTATATTATAAATACCATTAATTGACACCTACTATATATGTATGATAATAATTAACTCGTATGTTCTGCTGTGCATCAAATTAGCGTTCAATTCGTTCGTTCATTGCGTCAAATTATCATTGGATGGTTTCAGTACATACTTATACACATAACATCAAATTATTATCATACAAACTCATGACTATCTCTCTCCCTCCCACTTGTCTAATCTAAGTTTTTTTTTTCTTGTCAAATCAAGGTCACTCACGTACAATATCAATTACTTATAATCATTATACATGTGCGCGTATTGTCTATAATTGACAAGACGCAGATCGAGGCTATACCATATATATTAATGTGAATTGTAATTGTAATTGTAATGTGTGTGGGGGGGGGAATGTGCCAGGCAACAAAGGCCATATGGCACTATTGGGGTACCCAGCAAACATGGAATGAATGGGCCAATGCTGGCACTCCAGCATTGCAAGTGTTGGGCCAATGCTGTACATTTTGGCTGCCAGTACTGGCCCAATTTAATTCAGTTATCCGTTTGCACCCTGGCATGTATGGGCCCGATACTGGATCTATGTTGGGCCAGATGTCGGATCAATGATGGGCCAATAATGGCACACATACATCGTTCCTTAATAGTATGGCAGCAATCGGACCAATTTCACCGGTTTACCACCTTGGATATTGGCCCAATATAAAACCTGAATTCAAACAGATATTGTCCCAACACAGGACCTGAATGTAAACAGACGTATATATATATATATATATATATATATATATATATATATATATATATATATATATATATATATATATACATATATATATATATATATATATATATATATATATATATATATATATATATATACATATATATATATATATATATATATATATATATATATATATATATATATATATACATATATATATATATATATATATATATATATATATATATATATATATATATATATATCAGCTGGAGAAGGCGAGAGTCAGACACAGAGGAATGAGATTGAAGATTCTCTGAGGAAGAAGAGGAAGAGGTTAGTAAGGAAGAAAGCTACGCTAAGGTTATGACACTTGTGGTGGGCTCTGCCCGTGAGAGTAGTGTCGACTGGAGAGGATAAGAATCCGGCCCAGTGGAAGAAGAGTGAAGCTTATCTGAGGAGAAGTAGAAAGATACGCAAGGCATCGTTAGCAGTATGTGCTTTCAACATCTGTAGGGATGCGTGGCGAGAGGCGAGAGTTGGATTGTGTGTTGAGTCAGCTGTAGATGGCGAGGCATGGAAGAGGGTTACGCCTTTTGGGATAGGTTAGGATAAATTAGGTTTGGTTTGGTTAGGTTAGGTTAAAACAGTGTCACAGGGAAGGGTCCAGGGGGGGGCGCAGCCCCCCCGGTTAGGATTGGTTAGGGTAATTTAGGTTAAATCTGGGGAAATTTCCCAAAATCTAGGGAAATTCCCCTAGATTTTTCAAAGGCCATATATCACTCACATATGCCTCCCCCCCAAAAAAAACCCCGATTCCCCAGGTTCCCCCAAGCTTGCTGGGGTGGGTGGGGGAGGGGGGGGGGTAGAGATATGGAATATTGGCATAAAGTATAAATTTACCAGAATGGGTATGGAAAAAAAGGATATTTAAATCAAGAACGAGTGAGAGAAAAGGGAGTGTATAAGTAGAATGTATTGCTTGTCTTACTTGTGTTACTTGTCCCGCGTTGAGGTGTAGAATCACCACGGTCGACTTGGGAGTCCACCGCCCCTACACTGTGCTCCACTCCTGATAGCATTAATTTGGTCAGGGATTGAGTTGCTGAGTGCTACCCTTGGAGTGTGCTTGTGTAGGATGGGGGGTTCGTCAGGAATTGTCTGCAGGAACCGGTTGTGGCTTGCAGGGTCTTCATAAATACTAGCAAGTTAGAGGATAAAAATACAAATGATAGTAACAAAGAAGTAAGGGAGGAACTAAAGATACTTAAGAAACAGATGGCATTGTTTCAGCAGAAAATTTAAAACCTAGACAAGAAATGGGAAAATAGGGAAAAGGAAATGGATGAGAGAATATTAAGGAAAACAATAGAGATTATTGAAGAAAGAGAGGATAAGAATAGAAGGAAGAAAAATCTAGTAATCTACAATATAGAGGAAGATGAAACTGTGAGTTTGAAAGATCAGATAAAACTAGACAAAGAAGTATGCATGGATTTGTTTACAAATGAATTGCAAGCAGAGGAAGTGGAAATAATAGAGACTGTAAGGCTTGGAAAAAAGCAGGAATTAGATGGTGAAGAAAATAAACCGAGACCAATTTTAGTAAAACTAACAGAAACACATGTAAAATGGAATATCTTGAAAAACGCAAAGAAGATAAAAGATACGGAGAAGGAGGAGTACAAGAAAGTGTTCATTGCACCGGATTTAACATTAAGGGAAAGGAAAATAAGGAACTCAGAAAACAACTGCAAGAGAAAAGAAACAAAGGGGAGAAAGGATGGTATATAAAAAATGGACAGCTTGTAAAAGGAAACTTTCGTTAATCAAGTCAACACAAAAACAAGTATTAGTAGTAATTTTAGCATAAGATTTATAAATGTACAAGGATTGACACAGATAAAGGCCATTGAATTAGAAAAACTTGTAGATAATAACACAGTTTTATGTCTGACTGACACAACAAAAATGGCAAACTGTAAATTTCAGTGATAACATCAGTAATGTACATAGCATGAGAAAAATAATGGATAAAAAAAGGTGGAGGGCTGATGGTACTCAAAAGGGGTGAAAATGTCAGCATTGAAAAAGTTGAATTAAAATGTGAGGATATATTAGTCACAAAATGTGAAGTATATGGAACTAAATTTACACTAATAACAGTATATATGTCTGTAAGCGACAAAACAACAAATAAATTATTAGAAGAAGAAATTATTAAGATAGGACAAAACATAGACGGTAAATATATAATAGTTGGAGACTTCAACGGACATATCGGCATTATAGGAAAACAGAACTTAAACGACAATGGAAAACGATTATTAAAAATATCTGAACACCTAAACCTTAACATACTTAACTGTGACATAGAATGTGAAGGAGAAATAACATGGGAAAGAGATGGTCAGACCAGTACTATTGATTATGCATTAATAAATAAAGAATTCTACAAATACTTTGAAAGGATGGCAATAGATGAAAAGGGGGAAGAATATGATTTATCAGATCACAAACTAGTTAAAATTTATTTTTGTTGCTCTGGGAAAGGCAATGAAATCCGAGGAAAAGGAGATCATAAAGAAACACATTATATGAAAAATAGATAAATTTACCACAAAAGAATATTTAAAGGAATTAGAGGATAAGCTCAACACAAATGATATGACAATATCAGAGCTAGAGGTAAAAATAAAGGAAGCAGCAGACAAAACAATGAAAAGAACATTAAGAAAGAAAGTATTAAATACTGAACAAGAAACGTGGAAGAAAACAACAGAACCAGTTTGGTTTAATGAAGGGATAAGAAAGGAAATTAAGTTAAGAAAAGAATATAACCGTAAATGGCGAAATTCAATGGACGAAGAAGAAAAACAAAGATATAAAGAGCTATACGTTAAACAAAAAGAAATTACTAAAAGCAAAATAAAGCATGAATTAACAAAACACGAGGAAAAAATAACTGTAGAAATCAAGGCTGACAAAAACAATAGAAAAATCTGGGAACACATAAATAAGTTAAGAGGAGAAAACAATGTGAAAAGAAAAGAAATAATATTGTATGATGAAAATAGACAGAAAGAAAAGCTAAAAGATTATCCCAAGAAAATAATACAATTTTGGGAAACAATATATAAGAAAGAAGAAAATAAAATACCTGAAATATGGAACCCCAGTAAAAAGCAAGAATATGAAAAAGTGTTAGAGGAACATGATGATACCCACCTAACAATAAATATAAATGACCAGGTAGTACACCTGCCCCACCAACTACGAGAACACATGGATGCAGCACTTATAGTAATAAAAGATAATATGAAGCCAATGACAGACTATGAAATAACTATGGAAGAACTTGAAAATCAACTTAGAAAAACAAAAACTAAAAAAGCAGCTGGACCAAATGGAATAAAGACAGAATTATTGATATCTATGGCCAAAAATAATAAATGTAAAAACACACTGTTGAAGGCATTGAATAATGTTATTAATACAGGAGAAGTACCTGAAAGCTGGAAAATATCCAACACTAAATTACTAGAAAAAAAGCCAAGGCCAACAGTAAAGGATTTAAGACCAATTGCCCTAACAGACACTACATATAAACTATTAATGGGCATAGTAAGAAATAAAATACAAAATCACCCAAAAGAAAATTATAAATTAATGGAAGAACAAGCTGCATATACAGAAAATAGAAGAGCATCAGACAACCTTTTTATATTACACTACTGCGTGCAAAAAAGTTATGAAACTAAGAAGCCATTAATAATTATATCAGTTGACTTTCAAAAGGCATTTGACAGTATAAGCAGGGAAATGTTGATAAAAGTAATGATGAAAAACAAAATACATCCAAAACTAATTGATTTAATTGCCGAAATATACACGAACGACACGACTAAAATGTTCATAAATAACAAAGAAATATGTGAAATTGAAATAACAAATGGTATACGCCAGGGATGCAATGGGTCATTGGTAATTTTTTTGATGTTAACTTATTTAATTATTGAAGAACTAAATTCATCACAAGCAAAGTTTAAGAGTAACATGATAACATTAGCTGTCATATTTTTTGCTGATGACGGGATGCTACTGACATCAAGTGAAGAAGAAGCACAAGAAAACATTAGATTATTAATAGAAGTTGCAAAAGAATGTGGACTGAAACTAAATAAAGAAAAAAGCAGTGTGTTAATTTTCAACTCAAACAACAATACTGAAAGTATCGAAAATATTATAGTTACAAACCAAATAAAATATCTAGGAGCCATAATTGCAAACAAGAGGAATTTTTTACTTGATCAGAAGAAGAAACTAATACAAGAAGCCAACAAATATGCTAACATAATACCATCTGTAACAAGAAGGAGCTGCAATAAGATACTTATAGGCAGCACATACTGGAAAAGTGTTGTTTTGCCAACAATAATGTATGCTCAAGAAATAACATACTATACGAAAGAGGAAATAGAAAAGATACAAAGAGCAGAAAATAGAGCTTATAAATACATCATGAACGCACCAACCTACACACCAACTACTGCACTAAGAGCAGAAGTTGGAGCTTCTTCACATATTGCAAGAGACATGAAAACAAAACTAAACTATGTAAGACATATCATGCAAGATGGAAATAAATTACTGAAAACAATTCTTGAATATCTGTTAGAAAAGACCACAGATCCCTGGGTGAAAACAATAAAGAAGTACATGACAGAAGTAAACTTAAATATAAATAAGATCAGTAAAATGAAAAAAGGAGAAATAAATAACAAGATCAAGGAATGGGACACAGAATGCTGGATTGCTGAAATGGAGACCAAAAAGACACTAAGAATATATCAAAACTATAAGAAAGAGATAAAAACAGAAACAGAAATATATGATAATACACAGGCATCAGACTTGCTATTCCAGTTAAGAACAAACACCTTAAACCTTGCATGGAGAAAGAAATACCAGCAAGAAGAAACAAAGTGTCCCTTATGCAGTGAAGAAGAAGAAGATACACAATACCTTTTATTATACTGCCCTGCGCTGCAAAGCATAAGAAACCAATTCCCTAGTCTAGTACAGCAACCATACACAGAAAACATTATTGAAATAATATTACTTTTTGAAAGAAAATATAATAAGCAAGTAGAAATTAAGAAATATATACTAAAATTATGGAATAAAAGAAAAAGCATTTTAAAGCAACAGCAACAGCAGCAGCAGCAGCAGCAGCAATATAAAAAACAACAACAGGGGTGCCGTTACAAAGGCAACACCCCGACACAACAACTGAACTGAACTGAACTGGAAGAAGAGAATATCAAAACAACAGCAGGCTGGGAGATTACCTTTCAGTGAATTCCCTCGCATACGGGTATCCGAGGTAACGAGGTCGCCGCCGCCGCCGCCAAGATGGCCTTATCGGAGGTAAACATTACCCCCCTCCCCCTGCCACTCTCCACCGCCAAACGCCTTTTGCCATGGGTCTGTCACTCCACCTGGGACTCCACACTCAGTAATGCCCTCCGCATCATCTCAATGGGTCAATATCACAGTGATTCTTCCCCACAGCCGTGGGTGAGATAGCGGTCCCGCGTCTTAGACGTAGCAATCACCCGCCTCCGCCTGGGCCACATCAGACTCAACTCGAACCTACACCGCCTCCGCCTGTCGCCTGACCCTAACTGCCCCTGGTGCAGGTCTGTCCCGGACACCATTGACCACCTCCTGCTACAGTGCCCGCGTTTCCACTCCCAACTACTACTTTTATGAGTGTGCAAAAATCATCATACTGTAACTCTCTCTCTCTCTCTCTCTCTCTCTCTCTCTCTCTCTCTCTCTCTCTCTCTCTCTCTCTCTCTCTCTCTCCTACTAATGGATAACACACCCTCTCTCTCTCTCTCTCTCTCTCTCTCTCTCTCTCTCTCTCTCTCTCTCTCTCTCTCTCTCTCTCTCTCTCTCTCTCTCTCTCTCTCTCTCTCTCTCTCTCTCTCTCGTGACATTCCTCGCAATATTAGAGCGAAAATGATGTTATTGTGAAGCGAATTAGAGAGAGAGAGAGAGAGAGAGAGAGAGAGAGAGAGAGAGAGAGAGAGAGAGAGAGAGAGAGAGAGAGAGAGAGAGAGAGAGAGAGAGAGAGAGAGAGATGCAAGTTAAATAGAAAATCGTACGCATTTCAAAGTAGTAACAATAATAATAATAATAATAATTATAATAATAATAATTATTATTATAATTGGTTTAATCTAATAATATTCTGTCTTAGAGCCCTTAGAGAAAATGGCCCAGTTTGTGAGATAGCCCTCTCTCTCTCTCTCTCTCTCTCTCTCTCTCTCTCTCTCTCTCTCTCTCTCTCTCTCTCTCTCTCTCTCTCTCTCTCTAATTCGCTTCACAATAATATCATTTTCGCTCTAATATTGCGAGGAATGTCACGAGAGAGAGAGAGAGAGAGAGAGAGAGAGAGAGAGAGAGAGAGAGAGAGAGAGAGAGAGAGAGAGGGTGTGTGTGTATATATATATATATATATATATATATATATATATATATATATATATATATATATATAAATAAATAAATTAATTAAATATATATATATATATATATATATATATATATATATATAAATAAAAAAATTAAATATATATATATATATATATATATATATATATATATATATATATATATAATTTCTTAATTTATATATATATATATATATATATATATATATATATATATATATAATTTTTAAATTTATATATATATATAATATATATATATATATATATATATATTTAATTTATATATATATATATATATATATATATATATATATATACATATATATATATATATATATATAAATAAAAAAAAAAAAAAAAAAAAAAAAAATATATATATATATATATATAAATATATATATATATATATATATATATATATATATATATATATATATATATATGTATATATATATATATATATATATATATATATATATAATATATAATATATATATATATATATATATATATATATATATATATATATATATATATATATTTAATTATATAATATATATATATATATATATATATATATATATATATATATATATATATATATATATATATATATATATATATATATATATATATATATATATATATATATATATATATATATATATATATATATATATATATAT
>JAXIVD010001929.1:40657-71620 GCA_036785275.1 Cancer borealis | reverse complement strand
CACTGGAGGGTCAGGATCTTGACTAGGCTGAGGGGGGCGTACAGGGGGGGTGGCATCTGGCAAGGCTGTCTTAAGGCTCAGACCAATCTTGCCAAATGATATTTTTCCTCTGTTCATAGTGGCCTGTAATGCAACAATGGGGGTGAGGTCAGGTCAGACCAGACACAAATTATATTTATCGCCTGTTCATGGTGGGCTGTAATGCAACAATGGTATGTTAGAACAGGTCATGAAACAATGAAAGGTATGAACAAAGATTGAAGGGATTGAATTTACCAATCCTGGCATACAGGCAAACAAGAGACCAGATCAAGGTTGTTGAAATCATCATTCAAAAATATGATGAACACTGTACGAGGCATCTTTCAAATGAGGGGAGAACATATCACACAAAAAAATATGACAAAATTATTAAACCAAGAACTCGACTCAATATTATGGAAAACTTCTTTACACATCGGACAATAAATATATAGAATGAGTTACCGGAGTGGGTGGTACATTCAGAAACCATAGTACAGTTTGAAACTCGACTGGATAAGCTATGGAAAGGATAGGAACGTAAATATAACACAGATAACCACTTCACAGGCTTATGTATAATGTTGGTGAGGGAGGAAGTTATGTCTGTATGTTTGTGTATGTTTATATAAGTACCATTATTATTGTTTTGGTTCTATTGCAGTTTAAGTCAATGCATAACTTAATTGTTCTGGACTTACAAATGTTTAAATATAATTAATTTGAACATTTTTTACTATATAGTACATACCCCGGGGCAAATTATTATTAACGGCGCAAAGCATCTTTGAAGTAAGGTGCTTCAAAAATTTTTCACACCTCAATGCTCAGACAACATCGATATAAATATGAACTCCTACATACTATACATAATGTACTCAACCCATCTGTGAAGATTTCATGTGGCACTCGTTATTATTTACTTTGCAAACCGTCTTTGAAGTTAGTGCTTCGACAAAATTTTCTGTTCACACCCTTGATAATTTTCTTAGTCAATACCTCAAAGAGTCCACACTAGCACACACCCTTCGTGTCAAGGCAAGAAGTACAAGTGAATGTATTCGTGTGTTTGTTACTATAGAAGCATGCACTGTGTTTAAGTCACGTGGTGTGACATTATAAGATGTTTGGTTGCCCTCTGTCCAACAAAAAACCTTGACCTCTTTTTAGCCAATAAAACAAATTCACGTATATGTATCTCAGAGTGGAAAGGTAGCCTCTCAAATTCTTTCCAGTCTCATAATGGCAGTCATGGGTTGTATGTGCAGTGGTTGTGCCTATAACTACTGGGATTTTATTGTGAATTTTCATTCTTAAGATAACGTGGGAATTGATTTCCTACGTTTACACCGTTTTACTGAAGACAGTCGAGTGTACTAACTGTAAGTTGCCGTGCAATTTCAGATTGGAAAAACGTCTTTAGTAAGGTGGTAGATACCAAAAACTATCCCAAAAAAAGTGTAGCAAACAGTCCTATTGTGTCGGACTTCAAAGGAACATTTTTGAAGGCTGGAACATCTACTTCTAATTAAGGTATTTATCGTCATTTTAAATAAGTTGATCAGTATGGTTCGTTTAGTTTAGTGGGAGAGACCAAGGGCAGGCGAAACTCCCCGGCTAGATGGGGGGGGTGTCTGGGTGTGCTTGCCCCTGCAGTTAAAAAGTTATTACATGAGTTTAAGTTAGGTTGGGTTAGTTTGGCGGCATCTGGTGGGGCTTGCCCTCCCCAGTTAAAAGCTTATTACGCGAGTTCAGTTTTGGTTAGGTTAGGTTAAGTTAGGTTGACGAGGTCTGGGGAGCTTGCCCCCTATTTAAGGTTATAACATGAGTTGGTTTAGTTTGGTAAGGATTCGTTTCCTTAACCATTCGATATCTCCTTATTTATATAATGCACTGCAAATTCAACCTCAGAAACTTTGTTAGATCATCTCAAATAGTTATGCCACTGAATTACAGAAAAGAAAAAAAAATTTTTTTTGTTACGTTAGGTTTGGTTAGATTTCGTTGTTTGGTTTGGTTGGATTAGTTTTGGTTAGGCTTATGTTATGTTGATTTAGAAACTATCAAATGTTTTCTATGACAAATTAGTGGGTTGAGTGAGGTGCAGACGCCATTTTTTTCGTACCCATACACCATTCTGGTGAAGCTGTAATAATTTACCGAAAAAATTGCTTTGTTGGCATAATCTTCCCAGAGCTGCAGTTAAATAAGCCTAACCCAAACAAATCTAACTAAACTTAAAACCTAATCAAACCTAACTATAAACCTAACGTAATCTAAAAAAAATTTGTATTTTTTCTGTAATTCAGCGGCATAACTGTTTGAGGTGATCTGAACAAGATTCTGAGGTTAAATTTGCAGTGCATTATAAAGGTAAGGAGATATCGAGTGGTTAAGGAAACTAATCTTTACCTAGTTTAGGTTAGGGTTGTGTCGTTGGGGGGATCTGGTTCAGTTATACAAGCTTTGGTAAAAGTGCAGAATAAGGCTTTCTGTCCTTTCTTTTTTCTCTCCTACCCTACATACTATACATAATGTACTCAACACATCTGTAAAGGTTTCAGGCAAGGGTCACCTTTATTTACCTCGCAAAACGATGTTAGGTTCAGTTATGTTATGTTAAGTTATGGTTAGGTTAAGGTTGTTAGGTTAGGTTACGGTTGTGTTATGGTTAGGTTAAGTTAGGTTCAGTTAGATTTGGTTATATAACATTTTTACAATTTATTACCCAAAAGTTACGGTTCAAACCCTTTAATTATTTTTGGATTTGGGTAAAATGTAAAAATCTTATATAATCGAACCTAGCTGAACCCAACCTAACTGAACTTAACCTAACCATAACATAACCGTAACCTAAACTTTACCTAACCATAACTTAACATATCCTAACCAACCTAACATAACTTCAAAGACGTTTTGCGAAGTAAATAATGGTGACCCCCGCCTGAAACCTTCACAGATGTGTTGAGTACACTATGTATAGTATGTAGGGAAGGAAAGGAAAGAAAAAAGAAAGGGCAGAAGGCCTTATTCTGCATTTTTACCTAAACTTTTTATATATATATTAAAAAATAAGTTTTTCATCTTATTTTTTTAGGATTGCCATATGTGGTCTATATTTGCTGCCCCTACCCTAAAACTCCGCTTTCCCATGTGGTCCCCAAACTTGTTGGCTATAGGGGAAAAAACATACAAGAATAGGTACATTGGCTTAAACTGCAATTTTACCATTGTTTTTTTAAGGAGAATGTTTGAGTATGTGTATATAGTATTGAGTCAACATGTTCACACACACACACACACACACACACACACACACACACACACACACACACACACACACACTTTTTGCCTTTGAAAAAAAGAATAGTACATACAAGAACAGTTCATGAATTCAAGGCAAAGTTATATCGAAATACTTAGAGATACAGCAGTCGCACCGCACTGTCATCCACTATTCATCTGTTATTCCTATGGTCTGTGCCTTATTATTTATCTGGTAAAGCATCTTTCAAGTTATGTTAGATTGATTATGTTATGTTAGCGGTTATATAAGCTTTTCACCCAAAAGTTAGGCAACTGCCGTATCTAGAAGGGAGGGTATATGTTCAGTTATTTGCTCGTCTCACAGCGGTAATTCTAACACTTCTCATCGGTTAGGTTAGGTTACTTTGTAGGGTAGCGGCAACAGGAAAAAAGCACCATATTTTGCCCAGAAATAAATAGCCAGTGTATCCAATTATGAGATGGGCAAATAACTGAACATTTACCGGGAGCACTATGAGGATACGGCACTCATTAGGTTATAGTTAGATTATGTTATGTTATGTTATGTCATGTTATGTTATGTTATATTAGGTTTGGTTAGGTACGGTTTGGTTCGGTTATATAAGCTTTTTATATTTTATTACCCAAAGGTTAGGCACATCGGCTGCCGTACCTGTAAGCACTGCCAACTTATATACTTATAGATATGGAGACGGGACAGCATGAGCATAACTTTTCCTGTATATTATAGCTATATAAATACATACGGTGCAGGCTGTGGTGGTATGGTGTCACAGCTTCTAGTGGTCCAAAAATGCAGGTTGCAGATGAGTAAGTGGATCAGATGGTGTTCAGTTGACCTGACATTTGGAGGAAATTCATGGTGTACTTCGGTACTTTGAAGGCCATGCCAAGGTACTCAAAGACACCTAAGAGGTTCAAGTTCTTGGTTCTTGGTGTTGTTTAGGGCTGCGACGATTCAGTTGATCATATAAGCCCTGAAGTCCTGTGAGGTTATCACAGCTGACCCGTCTTCTTTAAGAAGGCGCTGGTGAGACGGATGACAGCTGGTTGTCGTGAGGGGTGGACGCCTGCTGCTGCTAGCAGAGTAGGCAGGTCAAAGGTGGTTACGTTCAGGGCCAGGAGTTGAGAGCGGAGTAATACTCGGTGAGAGTGGTAACGCGGACACTGTGGCAAGAAGTGTTCGATAGTCTCCTGAATGTTCCTGCACCACGGGCAGTGTGGGTCATGGGACAGACGCAGGCGGTGCAGGTGAGCCGTGAGGTTCAAGTTGTAACCAAGTTGTTGTTTTTGTTGTGGCAGGTCTTGGTCTTGGTCTTGTAAGTCAACAATGGTTGACTTAACACAAGTTCAAAAGAACTACACAGCAAAGAATAACTATGAATTAATTATCATTATTTTACTATTATTCGAATGCTCTTAATACAATGGAATACAAGCACAGACTATTATAACTTAAAGCCATGTTTGTGTATGTGTGTGTTTATTAAAGCAATGTTATCATTATTATTTTTATATCATTGTTACGCTGCCCACAACACAACGCCACTTCACCCACTACCACAACAAACAGACCAGTTGCTGCTTCTTGGACTTCTGTGGGCTAGGCCACGTGTGGCAGAGACTCATAAGAACATAAGAACACAAGAAATGAGGAGACTGCAAGAGACCAGTTAATGACCTACACGAGGCAGCTCCTTGTCCCCCATCCTTGGAATAATCTAATATTTAGCCATCCCACCTGTCATCCCTATCCATACTCTAATTCAACCGCCTTTTAAAGCTACCTATTGACTCAGCACTTATTACGTGTCTACCCAGCCTATTCCAATCGTTCACGACTTTGTTAGTGATTCAGGGGCTGAGAAATTTACATACAAAGATAGGTTAAAACGTCTTAATCTCCACTTCCTGGAGAGGAGAAGGGGAAGAGGGGATATGATTGAGATTTTCAAATGGGTAAAAGGAATTAATAAGGGAAATATTGATCAGATTTTAGAATTTAGTAGTCAGGATAGGACACGTGGAAATAGGTACAAGCTAGGAAAACTTAGATTCAGGACAGACATAGGACATAGCAAGTGTGTCCTCGGAATTCCATCCTGTGAACAATACTATGTGTGCCACGAATCATAGGGAAAAAGGATGAACACTGTTTCGTTTCGTGTTTTGAAGTGTCTCAACCACACTTTACAATTGCTCGCTCATTTCACTGTGGGTACTCTCTTCTTCGACTTCATGATTCATGTGTGTGCCTATTCTCTCTCTCTCTCTCTCTCTCTCTCTCTCTCTCTCTCTCTTTCTCTCTCTCTCTCTCTCTCTCTCTCTCTCTCTCTCTCTCTCTCTCTCTCTCTCTCTCTCTCTCTCTCTCTCTCTCTTCAGTATATTATAAGTTATGTAACTTTATGAGTGCGCAGTTTTGGATTTGGTGGTGAACTTTGTCATTTGTTTATTTATTTATTATGATTTATGATGTTCAGTGTCTATTTTCATGTAATCATTCTTTTTTATTACAGAAGGACGTGTGAGGGAAGGGTTTGTCTAAGAATACTATAAGAACCGGAGATTATGGAAAACATTTTTACTTGTAATCTTAGGAGTAAATATTAGGTGACCGAGTTTTTGTGTATGCTTTCTTTGATGTGAGTATGCTGTCATGTGCATAAGAGGCTACTGCATTCGTACACTATCCCCTGAGAACCAGAAAAGGACAGATCACAAGGAGGAAGGAGGCAGCACAGATAATGATTTTGAATAGAAATGGAAGCTTCTTACAGCTGCAACTACTCCAGAGTAGTCAAAATCTGTGTAGGTATTAAGATGATGGCAACATAATAATGTTATCCGGAAATAAGTTTGATATTGTAATGAACATCATTATGGAGTGTTGATAGTTATCAACTAGGACTAAATCAATAACAGTTACTACAAGGCCACAGTATGTTAAGTGTCCCTAAACTTGTTCCATTGATCTCTATCTACTTGGTGGATTCCAGTTAATTTTTATGATTTTTTTCAGCTCCATTATTTTCTCTTTTTATATCAGACCCATTTTCTATTCTGGATTTCCATCATGTGAATTTTCTATCTGTTGTCAGATACTTGATGGATAACAACTCAAACAACAAGAGGACTAATAAAAAAAAAGTACTAAAAATGTATTTTAATATATAAAAATCATTTCGCTATAATTTCGCTCATATACTGAAGGCTTAAGTGACAGATTAAGAGCTGCCACAGAGAGGAGTAATTAACTGAGTATCTGTTTGTACCAAACTCTCCTGGCTAGTGTAGACCTGAATCAATTAAATAAAAAATCAATGTTGAGGATGACCATCTCACTCCTATAGATTTTCACAAACAAGTATTGGTACTTACTGCCTAAAATTTACAGTATGTTTTACAATATATTGTCATCTTTTCACTCATGACCTATCAAAAATATCAAACCTGTTTGGCTGACAAATTGTAGGTTGATCAATTAATACATTTGTCAAAATATTACAGTAAAAATTTTTTAAATTTGGTCTTTGCAAGGTTCTCTAGGAGACAACTCCACATAACAATCCTAAATCCTAACTATTGCACCATCTTCAATTATGGCTCCATTTTAAAGTGGATTTTCAGTTTTACAGACATCAATTAATATTCTTCAAGTTGTTAACATGACACCTTTTCCTATAAGGTGAGCGACCCAGTTAGCGGCGCATAGGGCGACTCTTGCAAGGGGTGGCTGGAATTTTATGCCGGGCGACTAGAGTGTGGATCAAGTAGTTGGATACACCCACAACCAGAGAGAACAACTGCATCGAGTAGCCACTGAAAAGTATTATGGATTCAATATTTCTGCTCAGAACCATTATGATTATGAACAATATAATTATATTCAGAAGAGGAAGGCTAGATACTTAGAGGATATAGAAAACTCATATAAAATGGTGAGTGATGCAATACCCTTAATTCTCTATAGGTGCCTCGTCTCAGATACTCTCATTTAAGGGAATATAAGCTTGGTATATAGATATAGATAGATGTGAATAAGAAGCTAATGCTAGAAAAAAGTAAGATGATGGCTTTGAGAGGAAGAAAGTAGAAGTGTGTGATTTTAGTACACTTTATAGGGTTGATAGTGCCAGTAGTAACAAGGTGTGAGGTAATTTAAGGAAGAGACAAAGGAGGAAATGAAAGTTACTGTATTTGAGAACAGTGTTATACAAGCATGAAATTAACGGAGATATATGAGAGAAGGCTGTGAAAGATAGGTGTGCCATTGGATCACTTGCAAGAATTATGAAAGGGAGAAATGTGTTCTAGAGGTAAAGAGGAGTCATGTGCTATGGTGGAATGGGTGAAAAAAATATTGGTCATATTGAGCATGACGAGTGAAGAATTTGTGAAAAAAGTGCATGAGTGAAATTGAGGGTTCAAGTAGGCGAGCAAGGAGACCCCTTTAAGGAGGATAAAAAGTTGTAAGTTAAAGGAGCACATGTGTCAAAGAGGTGATGATAGAGGGTGAGGGGATGAACAAGCAAGGAAGGACTGTTTGGATGTGGCGAGGTGGAGGCTCTTCTGATGTGGCCACCCTGTTGAGAAATGTTCACAGAGAGAATGAGGCACCAGAGATTATGGATAAATACAACAATATTTTCCACACTGAATAGAAGGAAATCCACACATGTCAGATAAGTAAAATGACCCACATTACCATTTAGTTAACTTTCAACCTTTCTAACTTTTGCTGCAGTCATCAGTTTCCCCCGTTACCCTGTCCACTCACTATGTAATGTATTAATTTGCGAAAGTCCTTCTGACTGACCATAGCATTTCAGCATTTTGTCTTCTCCACTAAATGTGAATATCTACTTGCTACATATTCTTCAGTAATGCACAGACAATTTAGCATAAACTAAAGATGTTCTTTGCCACAGTCATTTCAAAGAAATCATTTGATTTTTCATGTTTATGTCAAAATTTTTAAATTCATAATAAAAATTTCACACCAGGATTGACAAATATTACAGTAAAATAGATTCTGAAATTTTAATTTTATTTTATAATTTTTTCTTTGGATACAAACCCAACTTTTGATAGCAAAAGAACAGGTTTAAACAGCTTGGGCAGTGAATTTCGCTTTTTGGTGGAGGAGAGCTATCCAAAAAATTTTGCTTGTCATGAAAGAATTACTGCATAGATTCATAAGCAGATCCTATAATCTCTATTCCACTTTTCATCCATTACTGGTTTCAATTTATTACACTCAAAACTTCACTTCAAAACGGTTTCACAAAATGCGAATATATAAAATCTATACCTTCAAATCGTCTTCAAAACTTACACCATCATTAAAAAAAACTATCATTTCTTCTTTCTTATTCCAAACAGCCACATACTTAAGTCCAGTTGTATATGACCCCAGACAAAAATTGAATCTGATTCCAAGATTCAGTGATTTATTATGAGAATGGGTGAAAGTACATTATAAATCAATATTGTAATTACAGAAAACACAAGGTAGGACTTACGTTGTATTAGGAACAGGTTCAGCTTCATTAGCACTGATGATGAAGACTGGGAACAACAGAGAGAAGAAGCACCCACTGAGGAAATAGGTGCTGTTCATTTATCAAATCATTTTTCATTATCATGTCATTACTGAACCTCAATACATGATTTAGTTTTGTGTGTTGAATCATAATGTAACTTTCAAAAGTATACTTTTTGTACATAATACTAACATGCAGTTTAAAATTGCTCGGACGACATTGATATAAATATGAAGTCGTAAATACTATACATAGTGTATTCAATACATCTGTGAGGGTTTCAGGCAGTGTTCACCATTATTTACCTGGCTAAACATCTTTCAAGTTAGGTTAGGTTAATTATGTTATGGTTATATTAGGTTATGTTAGGTTTGGTTCGGTTATATAAAGTTTTTATATTTTATTACCCAAAAGTTAGACTTTTCACCCTGGATTTTTCTCCGGATTGCCATATTATGGCCTTTAACCAAACAACGGACTTTTTACACTAGCGGACAGGGTTCCCTACGCATTAGTCTGTTAAGTCAAGGGTTGACATATGTATATATATATATATATATATACACCCTGGTCCCGCACAGAACGTGTTTAGATAGAACGATTTTCTTATAGAATGAGCAACCAAAATTATTAAATAAAAATTATTGTACAGAACGATCGTAACCGTATAGAACGGCGTGCAGAAATAAGTGAAGCAAATCCAAGGAGCTCTTATACAGAACGAGCGTAATCATATTGAACGCACTGGAGATGACATAGTGCTGACGTCACAGGCGTCTGCGCCATTTGGGTGACTGTTCCTGCTGTAGCAGTTTGAAGTGTCCAGCTAGTGTCAAGTGACCGGGTGCGTCTAATGAGCCATCAAATACGGTATATATATATATATATATATATATATATATATATATATATATATACATATATATATATATATATATATATATATATACATATATATATATATATATATATATATATATATATATATATATATATATATATATATATATATACATATATATATATATATATATATAAACAGTCTTATATTAAAACACTCTAGAGACAGCATTTATGTTCCTAAGATATCTCATCAAACATAATGGAAATGAGAAAAAAGTTATATATTCTTTCCCTTAAGAATGTTTCTTTAAGAACATAACTCATTCATAAATATTGTACATCAATATAAGTACAAACTTTTTTCTGTTGTCCAAAACTTTAGTAAATACTGTTGACCCTCGATTTAACGGACCCCGATTTAACGGACTTCAGATTTAACGGACTCTGTCTGCTAGCGGACAATCAACCCAGATCCGGACTAAAGTCCGTTAGTGTAAAAGAAAGTCCAGTAGGTGGCGGTCGCGTCGGTAACATAATCCGTTAAAATCTAGGGTGAAACGCCCAACGAAATATAAAAACCTTATATAACCGAACCTAAACGAACCAAACCTAACATAACGTAATCTAACCATAACCTAAAGTAACCATAACTTAACATAACATAATTAACCTAACCTAACTTGAAAGTTTTTTGCCAGGTAAATAATGGTGAGCACTGCCTGAAACCTTCACAGATGTGTTGAGTACACTATGTATAGTATGTACGACTTCATATTCATATTGATATCGTCCGAGCAGTAATGCAGATTTATCCAAATACTTTTTGGCTTACCTCAACCTAAGTTGTATGTACAGTATTTACAGTTGCACTCAAGAGGGAAGCGTCTGGGTGCAGCCATTAATCTTAATGCTCCGCCCACAATCAGCTGATGTACCTAGGCTCCACCTCTCTCCTCCTTCTAGGCATCAATGTTGAAACCACCATGGCATCTAATAAGTGTGCGTAGCTAGATTAGGTTAGATAAGGTTAGCCTACTAATTTTCAGGCACGGACTATTTATTTCTGGACAAAGTATGCTTTCTCATTTCGAGAAACCTAACCCTAATCTTAACTCTAACCCCAACCTAACCTAACCTAACATTGCGGCGCTATAACTAGATACTGGTCTTACCTACTGAGGCGGTAGGTATAGAAAAATTAAAACAAATGTTTTTAATAGTTTCAAGAAGTTGATATATATTGCATGATATTCTGCAACTTTAATTCTATCTGACAAGATGCTACACACACTTATTAGATGCCATGGGGGTCTCAACACTGATGCCTAGGAGGGAGGCGGAGCCTAGGTACATCAGATGATTGTGGGCGGAGCATAAAGATTAATACCTGCACCCAGACGCTTCCCTTTGACTCAGAGTAACCACTGAGTGCAACTGTAAATACTGTACATACAACTTAGGTTAAGGTAAGCCAAAAAGTATTTGGGTAAATCTGCATAACTACTGCTTGGACGATATCAATATAAATACGGTCGTACATACTATACATAGTGTACTCAACACATCTGTGAAGATCTCAGGCGGTGTTCGCCATTGTTTACCTGGCAAAACATCTTTCAAGTTATGTTATGGTTAGGTTACGTTATGTTATGGTTAGATTAGGTTAGGTTAGATTTGGTTAGGTTAGATTCGGTTATACAAGGTTTTTATATTTTATTGCCCAAAAGTTATGCATTTTACCCTAGATTTTTTTCTGGATTGCTATATTATGGCCTTTAACCAAGCAACAGACTTTTTACACTAACAGACGGGTCCCTCCGCATTAGTCCATTAAATCGAGGGTCGACAGTACTTCCATGTAGTTATCATCAACATAACAGGCATATGATACATATTTTGCTAATAGTAAAATTTTCATAGTATAGTTGTTAATGCCATGATAGGAAGAAAGTTGAGGTTTATAATGAGACACTACATTTAATTAATTAACCACCCACACGAGCAATGTACAATTACTTATGCACATAGTTCGTACTGAATATATATGAAGTCTTACCTGAGGTATACAGAAGAAGGGTACATTGTGATGGCAGCAAGTGGGAAGCCAAAACCAATGAAGTACGGCCAATTGGCTTCAATGTAGCTGCCACATGGAATACAATGTATCAATATATGAAGTAAGGAAAAAACTGATTTAGGATTCAGATTATCATTAAAGCTCCATTTTTTTTGGTATTTATAAGGTTAACCTCCATATTTTCCCTGAGCTTCATTGCTCTCTCCTCAGTAGAATTTTGGTCCAAAAGTATAGGCTACTGGGTATTCTCCTACTGAACTATCAAACTGATCATAAGCAAAACATATTGTCACAAACTGTTTTGCTGATTTGTTTGCCCCTTTTCATTATTTGATCTCGCAGAGTGGCCAAAGAGTACCTAAATTGCTGCCATACTGTCCTCAGACGGGACTTACAATGTTATATGCATTTGAAGCTATAGCAGCGATTAGCCTCTCTTCGTTCTCAATATATTCAAGCGAGAACGTAAACTTTTGAGGCGTCACTATAAAAAATCTAAAAACCTATGCCAAATAACAGGCAAGAGGCAAGTCCATCTGTGCCTCCATAGAAGCTTACTGGCGCCAATGGTTTATGATATAAAAAATCTAGTTACTGGTTTGCTTGCTTTTCTATAAAATTTTGTACACTGTCACTTTTTGGTTCTCTTTGTCACTCCAGCCCACTGGCTACACCTAGAAGCTTTCTCTAGCTCTTGCACTGAAAAGGTTGCCGACTCCTGATCTATATGGTTATTGCTCTTCCGAACTTACTAACTGCATTCTCCGTTCGTTCCACAGCCTCATTTCCGATGACATTCTACTTATTCCCACGACAATTAATTGGAATTTTGGAACTCCACTACCTACTTTTCATAGGCAATGGTGATTGATTCAATTTTATGGTAACCCAATACATGAAACACCTGTCACTGCAAAATTTCTATGTGTGCATATCTTTGTAAGTGGTATAGAAGCAACTCACCTCAACCTTTTGTACAACTCCCAGCCCATGTTGAACCACCTGTATTCAAAGGCATAAAGTGCATGTAACATGCACATGTGTATGCCACTCAGAAATGTGCTCACACCCACCAGTGGCAGCATCCTTAACAAACTGGCCTGTGGGAAAGCCAAGGAGTTATAATGTAAAAATGTAGCATCCATTGTGAAAACTAAAATCATATATATAAGATGACTATTTGATCAAGTACAGTAGAATCCCATTTACCTGAACTTTAAATATCTGGATCTCATTTAACAAAATTTTCATGACCAAATTCATTATACTTATAAAAGAAAAGTAGTAAAAAATAAACTATAAAAGTGATTACATATCAATAGGTACATGGCTCATCTCTGGTAGAGATACTGAATCCATCTATCAGCTACTAACCTGATCCACTAAAAACTCTTTCCCACACACACTCTTTTACATACAACAATTGAAGGAAAAACTGGACAAAAATAGATATAGAGATAGGACCACACGAGTGTAGCTCGGGCCTGTACAGTAAGTTCTCAAATCTCGCCATTTCGTATCTCAAAACTACTTCCCAAACCTCCCAAATCGTGAATCTCGCCAATGCAACTCAAATACAATCATGCAAACAGACTCAAGCCAATTCATGTCGAGCAATGCCGAGGCGATCTCCCTGCTACATAGATTTCCATCAGTCCACTAGTGTACTCACCACCTAAAAGTGTTTTTCTGAGTGTCTGTTTCATATACAGTCATAAACTCGCTATAGTTATGACGGCTAAAGATAATAGTGGCGCTGGGAGAATTGGTGGAAACTGTAGGCAGGGCCATCAAAGAAGAAAGGAAAGGTGGTAAAGAGACGAGAATATCATGAAGGCCAACTTTGAAAAAGTCCACCACAGAGTATAAAACCAAGATCATGAAGAGGGCAGACAACGGATTGAAGATTTGCAAGCAAAAATCAGATCTACACATCCTCTCCCCTTCCTATATCCCCCTGTTCTGCATTTACATTATTTTCAGAAATCTCTTTCAATTTCTTATTTAAAATACTTTGCTTGGTATATTGAGTATGTTTATCTCCTTACAACTGGGCAACGTCATCTGTGATCCTTTTCACTTTTTATAAAAGCACAATGATGGCTTTCCTCCAACCTTCTGGGATCCCACTTCCTTCCAAGTTAAAATTTCATATCCACAGCAACGATTTCACAACTGTATATCCCCCTACTTAAATATCTCTTCTGTTATGTCATTAACGCCTGGAGCTTTTCTTATCTTCAGCTTCCCATTCCTTAGTACTGTCTTTATTTAATTCTTCTCTATTTCACTCTGTAGACATGGTCACAATATATTTAACACTACAGCCCTCCCCTTCACATGTGCATTGATCAAATTCTCAAAGTACCACTTCCAGAAGACTTTCACTTCCTCATTTCCTCCATCGAGGACTCCATCTTCCCTTCTCTTTCTCCCAACATTTTTTTCTCTCCTCCGTCCATTTCTCTTTAACCTCTAGGGTCCGGGTGACAGAAATATCTGTCATAGCCACTTTTTAGCTAAATAAGGTTACCTTGAGCGGATTTCGCTATGCAGCAGAATAATGTGTGCTATCATGCCTACGTTCCACTCCCCTTTCCGTTCCTGCTTGACCCTAGCAAAAGCTGATTCATGTGAACGTGATTTGCGCACGTCCCAACCCCTGGCCGCCACCAGCCAGCCAAGTGCACCACCCCTAACTTTGACACCACACTCCAACCCTCAACGCAACCCGGGTTCTCGCTGTAACTGAGGTTCCAAGCATTCTATCGTACGGTCACATATCAAGAGGTGGCGGATACAAAGCCACAGCTGCTCCACACGCACGAACAATCGCCTGTCTGCACACCCAGATGATGTCTCATTCAACTCGTCATGTCTCTATAACTACACATCATAGAAACATGGGGATAGTACCACTGGAAAGAAGAAGAGTTGAAGGAAAGTAATAAACAATTTCTATGTCAGTACAATATATAGGTTGAGAGTGAGGGCAGTGTGAAAAGTCAAAATCGAGGAACGTGCCCGGACTGGAGGGGTTAAACTCTTTCCAAAATAACTTCCTATTTTCGTGATGCGTATTTAACTTACAACTCTATCCCAAACCGTCTTTACCTTCCTTACTAATCTCTCTCTCTCTCTCTCTCTGTCTCTCTCTCTCTCTCTCTCTCTCTCTCACCCCCCCTCTCTCTCTCTCTTCCTCAGGCACATTCTGTTGCAATATCTTGTCAGCTCTCCTTTGTCCTTTACCACTTCCTTTATCTCATTTGTCTACCATGTACTCCCTTTCTTTCCACTCTTATACTTTATAACCAACTACTTCAAGTTACTTGAATCAACAATCCTTTAAAGACTTCAAACAAATAATTCACTTTTGATTCTCTGGCTATTCCCAGTCTCCTATATGTATCCTTGTATTCACTATCACAGTTTTTCTCTCGCCAACTCCTTATAAACCTGCTTCCCTCTCATATTTATTCCAAACTCCCATTTAGTTCTGATCCTTACTTTTGCCAATAAAGTAAGGGGATCAGAGACACTAAGTATATTTCTCACCACATAACTTCTCTCTTCATCCTCTTATCCACTGCTTAATATTCTATCAGACTTCTCATATTACCCCGTGTTCAAGTATATCTGTGGATCATCTGGTGTTGAATGAAGGTGTTTGCAAGGAACAAACCTCTCTCTGCACAGATTTTTTATCTTTTTACCCATAGCGCCGGTAGACTTCAGGGAGACATTAGATGGTTGGCCTCCGCCCGTTAGTAGCGCGAGTCAGATTTTTAAAGTGACGCTTTGGGCTCATGCTGCCAGCAGAAACTCCTTGCGCATATAACGTTGCAGTCCCGGCGAGGATAGTGTTATGGCAGCATGTGGGTGATCTTAGGCTACTCGGCTGTAGTAACGTAGAAAAGTGGCCAGCCCATGCCGAGGCTCAAACGCGGGACCCTGAGCTGCGGTGTCCGACAGCTAGCCACTAGACCACCGCCTCCCCAAGATGTCCACAAGGTAGTCAGTATTCTCATTCACTTCATCCACGTTCATTGGGTTAAACAGGATTCTATTGAATTCTACCTATATATGACAAAGAGTAAATTTTTTGCTGGTAGGAAGTACCTGCATTAAGAAGAGGAGCTGAATGAAAATGGAAATGAAGATGTCAGCCACCATCTTGCTCAAACTGCTGATGAGCTGTGGCTGGCCCTGGCGTTGACGGTAGGCACTGTCTGCTATGTCCTGTGAAAAATAAAATAACTAAATTCTACCCAACACTGTAAATTACATCGTATCATTACATTTCTCAATACTTCTAACAAGACACTTATGTGTAAATTTCTGTAGAAGACTGATACATACTCTTTCTTTTCTTCTTGATAGTTCTACCTCAAATGCTATCACTGCTTCTTCTGGTATACCACAAGGCAACATTCTAGGTTCTCGCCCGCCCTTTGATGCCAACCTCGGCAATCACCCAACATGAGTCTCCATGCAGACCCCCTTCCCATACCAAGTAAATCCCTACAGGTAGCATCAACTTTCCACAGCCCAAAACCTTGAGGGCACCCCCTTGGCCTCTTCAATGACGGGTTATCCCTTTTAGAGACAATCAGACAAGCAAGATCAGCTTCTGGGTAACGTGCCACATGCCCATATAGCTGGAGTTGACATTGGCAGACTATATTGGCCTTGATTCAGTATCACGGAGCAATATCCCATGATTCTTCGAAGGCATCAATTTGCCTCTTCAGTTCAGTATATAGTGTCCATGTCTCACAGCTATACAGTAAGACAGGGATCACCAGTGACTTGAAGATCTGAATCTTTGTCTGTCTGCACAGGTATCAACAATGCCAGATACTTGTGCTGAGTGAATGCATAACATTGTGGGGAGGCAGTAGTACAGTGGTTAACGTTCGTGCATGCAAACTTAGAGTCCCGGGTTCGAGTCCCGATATCCGTTGACCACTTATCTTTCACTGGTATTACCGCTGAGTGGCCAAAGATTACCCAAACTGCTGCCATACTGTCCTCAGACGGGACTAAATGTTATATGCATTTGAGGGTTTAGCAGCAATATCGTTCTCAACATATTCAAGAGAGAACGTAAACATTCGAGGTGTCACTATAAAAATCTAAAACCTACACCAAAAAACGGGCAAGAGGCAGTCCATCTTAGCCTATTGGCACCAACAGTTTGTGATTTAGAAAAAAAAATGGCCAACCCTCCATAAGACTTTTAGACGTGACCCACCGTTGTTATAAACTATGCTACCAAGGTATCTGAAGCTTTCTAAGATATAAACATTGTCGCCACACACATGAATGGACTGTACTGTTTCAGCCTCCATACACCTGAACCTTAATCTTGGTCCAGGAGACCTGAAATCCTAAGAGTTTTGCCTCATAAGTCATACTTCAATGTTAGAGTTGTTGACCATTGGAACAGACTCCCAGCATCAATAGTTGATTCTAAGACTATAGACATTTTCAAATCCAGATTAGACAAACATTTCAGAGAAACAGGGTTACTTTGGAAAAGGTAATTAAGGGATTCATGGTGTAAAGTGACTCAGACTGGTGGGGGCGCTGCAGCTGTTGGTTGTCAGGATACGGAGAGATCCCCTGATTCGAAGTAAATGAGAATCGCATCTCTACCTGAACAATAGTTGCAGTATAAGTCCTTCTGGTCTGTGTATACTTCACTGGTTCCCATTTGAGATGAGCATACAATTTAGAGTAAACAATGCGAGCATATGTGAAACTGTGCATATGAAATTTACTTTACCGATAATTAAGGGATGCATGGTGTAGAGTGACTTAGACTGGTGAGGGGCTACAGTTGTTGGTTGCCAGAGTACTGAGAGATCCCCTGATCCGAAGTAAACGAGAATCGCATCTCTACCTGAACAACAGTTGCAGTATGGGTCCTTCTGTCTGTGTCTACTTCACTAGTTCCCATTTCATATGAGCATATGATTTAGAACAAATGATATGAACACCTATCAAAATAATGTCCATGAAACTAATCTTATGTCCCTATATTACAGATGAGAACTGTAGTGGCAGTAATTGATACAATATTAATATTATTCCCCATCCAGGATGTACCATCAGTAGTGGTAGTCTAGTCTAGTATAGTATAGTTTTTTTTTCTATCACATTGGTGCCAGTAGGCTTATGGAGGAATAGATGGAGTTGCCTCGCCTGTTATTTGGCATAGGTTTTCAGATTTTTTATAGTGACACCTCAAATGTTTACATTCTCTCTTGAATATGTTGAGAATGTGCGAGGCTAATTGCTACTACAGCGTCAGATGCATATAAGCGTTGTAAGTCCCGTCTGAGAACAGTATGGCAGCAATTTGGATAGTCTTTGGCCACTCGGCGGTGATATCAAAGAAAAAGGGTCAACGAATAATGGGGATTCAAACCCGGGACCCTAGGCTCGCATACCCAAGCGCTAGACCACTGTACTACTGCCTCCCCAATAGTAATCTAGTATAGTATAGCATAGTATCTCTATTTTCATTCTTTACAATAAAATTTCCATGGCCATGTTTTCTACAATGTCACGGTGTTCCCTTCTATCCGTTTTTCCTGCTGGCATGTTGCTGAAGGGAGAGGAGGGTGGTAAAGAGCCTTGTTCTGTTTCTATCCTGTTCTCAAACTCTTAGTGTACTTGTAGTAGTATGTAGTCCAGCAGATACCCCAGTATAGGTCAATAGGTCTTCTGGTGTCTGTTCTTCTCATGTATTCTCTTTTCCTCCTGCAGTGCCTCAGCCGGAACCTCTAGTGATTCAGCAAAGATTACTGCACTGTTGGCAATACCAAGATCAGTGATCTTGGTATTGCTGACAAATGCCCGGCCTACAGTGACTTCGGTCCACAGCTCTGTCCGTACCTATCCATCTGCTAAAACTCATGCCCTATATATTTCTGCCTGTAATCATGCCAAATCTATTCTCCAACTTACTAAAAACTCTTTCATAAATAGAAAATGTCAAAATCTTTTCAATTCTAGCTTCTCGTGATTTCTGGCATCTAGCCAATAATATCTCCAACAATTTTACCTCTTCATCTTTCCCTCCTTTACTTCAAGCAGATGGCTCCACAGCTGTTTCTTCTTTCTCAAAAGCTGAACTCTTCGCTCAAACCATTACTACCAATTCTACTTTGGATGATACTGGGCATATTCCTCCTACTCCTCCACCCTCTGACTACTTCATCCCTAAAATCAAAATTCTTCATTATGACATTTTCCATGCCCTCTCTGGCCTTGATTCTCGGAAGGCTTATGATCCACATGGAGTCCTTCCTGTTGTTCTCAAAAACTGTGCTTCTGAACTCGCTCACTGCCTGGTCACACTCTTTTGTCTGTCTCTCTCTAGTTATATCTATCCTTCTTGCTGGAAGTTTGCTCACATTCAACCTGTCCCTTAAAAGAGCGACCGCTCCAATCCTTCAAACTACCGCCCTATAGCTTTGATTTCCGGCCTTTATAAAGCCTTTGGGTCTGTCCTTGATAAGAAGATAATGAGGCATCTATCAGCTCACAACCTTCTCTCTGATTGCCAGTATGGTTTTCGTAAAGGTCAATCTACTGATCTTCTTGCTTTTCTAACTGAATCTTGGTCATCCTCTTTTAGGGACTCCAGTGAAATCTTTGTTGTTGGCCTTGACACATCGAAAGCCTTCGATAGAGTCTGGCATAAATCTTTAATTTCTAAAGTAGCCTCATAAGGATTAAATCCTTCTCCAGTTTCATTACTGGCTGTTCTATTGTTGCTGTAGTGGACGGTCACTGTCCTTCTAAACCTATCAACAGTGGTGTTCCTCAGGGTTCTGTCCTATCACCCACTCTCTTTCTATTATTCATCAATGATCTCCTAAATCTGACTCAATGCCCTAACCACTCCTATGCTGATGACACCACCTTGCATTTTTCAACGTCATACAACAGACGCCCAACCAAACAAAAAGTTAATGATTCAAGGCAAGATGCTATAGGATGCCTAACTTATGATCTTTTACTTGTTTCTGATTGGGGCAGAGCAAACCTGGTTTTGTTCAATGCCTCAAAAACTCAATTTTTACAACTATCTACTCGACATAACCTTCCAGATAACTATCGCCTCTTCTTCAATGATACTCACCTGCTGCTCTCCTCCACCTCCACACTTGATCTATTCTTTATTAAAAATCTAAACTGGCAATTTCATATCTCTACTCTTACTAAATCACCTTATAAGAAGTTAGGTGTCCTATGGTGTCTGCGTCCATTTTTCTCTCCCTCCTAGCTGTTTGCTCTTTACAGTGGCCTTATCTGCCCATGTATGGAGTATGGCTTTCATGTCTGGAGGGTTCAATTCACACATCTTTTCGTCTCATCAACTCTCCTTCTCTAAATGACTGTCTTGATTCTTTAAGTCAATGACGCAATGTTGCATCTTCATTTCTTTTCTACCGCAATTTTCATGCTGACTACTCTTGTGAACTTGCTAACTGCATGTCTCCACCCCTCCCACAGCATTGCTGCACAAGACTTTCTACTTTTTCTCATCCCTATTCTGTCCATCTTCCTAATGCAAGAGTTAACCAGAATCTTCACTCTTTCATCCCTTACACTGGTAAACTCTGGAACTCTCTTCCTTTGTCTGTTTTTCCACCTGTCTATGACGTGAATTCTTTCACGTCATGTCACATCATGATACCTCTTATACTAAGTTGGACCTCCACCCCCTGCCTCTATTTCTCCTACTGTCCTCTTTTACAGGATCTGGCAACAAGTGGGATTTTTTTTCAACCTGTTTTTGTTTGCCCTTGGCTAGTACCCTTTCAATGTATCAAAAAAAAAAAAAAAAAAAAAAAAAACTGAGGGAATAGTGCAGATAAAATGGACAGACAGATTATCATGATACAAACAGAAAAGGATTGAGATTTCAAGCTTACTGACACAAAGAAATCTTAGGACATGGACACAAAAAAAATTGTTTTTGAATATTCTTTTTCTCACCTGGAACCAGATGGTGTTGATGATCCGAGAAAGGACAAAGATAGGCATCACCCAGAACATGTTGAAAAGTGCACTAAGCACAGGCTGTACATGCATCCAAACTCTGCTGTCTTCTTTTCCACTGGATAAGAAATGCCCCATTATCATACTGAGGCTTGGCAGCAACACATATTCAAAGAAGAGCAAACTCAGGCCAAAAACCATCCCATTAAGGATGCTGCATTGCATGATGCGATAGAGCACATTGTTTTCATCCTCCCTGCAACAAAAAATCAATGTAACATCAAGCCCACCAAGAAGTTCAGAAAATCAACAGTGCTCAGTTATACATCTTTTAATTAGTTACTATGTTAAGACTAAAGACTAATAATGAAATGTCTTAATGCAATAACGATGTATGTTTTAAATACTTATAATTTCTAAATTGTTTTAAAATGCTATAAAACCATTAGTAAACTAAAGTGCAACTAAATACTATTTGGTGAAGGTTCAGAGATTTAGTAGGATCAATATATGCAAATTAAGCAATTTTCTGTCAGCACTTAATCTTTTACCAGATACACCACTGTGTATCATGTCATCCCATAGCTATCTTAACTTATGTAAGTATTCTGGGGAACAATCACAATCATGGTCATATTCACTCTGAAAAACAATATAGAGTGCTCTCTCCAATTTTGCGATACACCAATTTTGCAACCGAGACCAGTCTCCATCTCTGCAAGCCCAGGTACAGTGAAATGATCATTTGATTTGATTTTCTTATGGATAATAACAATGCTCATGTTTTTCTGTATTTTTCTGTATTGTAGGATGTATAATTACAAGTATTTGTGTACAAACAAGGGCAAAAATGTGACTTAAATCACCATAAGGTTAATTAATCAAATTTTGCGAATTCGCATTTTGTGGCCTGCAATGTCAACCAATTTTACACAAAATTGGAGGGAGTGCTGTACAGTTGTGACCCTTTCTAACAAACCATATCCTTATTAATTTCTCCATTATGAAATGTGTCAATTAATCTAATTAAAATATATAAGGAATAAAACTGGTATAATGATCACTGAGAACAACTCTAAGCTTCCTGAGTGGCTAGCTAAAAAAACAACTACATGCCTCTTGAAAATGCAGATTTCAGATAGCTTTAGAAAATGTTCTTCTAAGACGTTTACAAGACTGAATGTGTTCTACATTAGAACTGCCTCATACAGAATTCAAAACCTTCATCATATGATTTGTTTTTTTTTTTGTCACCAATCAAGGGAAATGATGGTTGTATTGCTACCTACTTAGAGGACCAAAATAACACTTTCTCAAGCTATTCAGCAAAGGAGACATATGTGAAACAAGAGGAGGCTTTAATTAAGAAAATTTAATTAAGAAAAACCTGGCACCATATTGTATGTGAAAAGGTAAGTAAAGCCTTGTTGGATGCAATGAGAGATGATAATAGCTCAGGAGCCCTGGTTCTGTAGAAAGTGCAAACCTCGGATAATGATGATTATTCAGAATATGAAGGAATTAGAAGACTGGATAAAGAAGTTAGAAATGTATGAGCCACAGAAAGATGAGATTGAAGATATAACTTATTAGGTAATGATGAAACTAGAGGAAAACATGGAAGAGAGGGCAGACTAAGAGAAATAATCTAGTGATTTACAATGTGCCTGGGTCAGGAAAGGATGAATCCAGGGAAAGAGAAGAGGAGGACACTCAGGAATTACATAACATTTTAAGAAACAAGCTGAAAGTAGAGAATTTTGAAGTAATGAAAGTGATCCGATTCAGGAAGAGACGGAAACTGAGTACGGCCAACATTATTGAAACTAGGTGATGAGACAAAAATGGACTGTGATAGGAAGCACAAAAAAGCTTAAAGAAGAAACTAGCATCAGGTACAAAATACTAGCAATAGCACCAGACATGAACAGGAAGGGAAGGGAAGAAAACCAGAAATTGAGAGAAAAGCTGAAACATAAGAGAGATGCTGGAGAGAAAGGATGGATGATAAAGAAATAAATTAATAATATTCTCCCATGGGGAAGCTAACGGTCATAACCAAACAAACATCTGAAAAAGGAAAACAGAAAAAATAGATAAAACATTCAGATGCAGCAAATATAATGTTATTAAATGTTCAAGGAATTACCACACAAAAGACGTACAAAATAGAAAAACCATTAGTGAAAAGTTAGACATAATCTGTTTGGCAGAAATTCAGCTGATTATAGACATATGCTAGTGAGTGATCCTATAAGGAAATCTGATAACAAACAAGATAGGAAAGATAAAAAAGGTGACTATTGGTGCTACATAAACACAAAGGGTATTGAAATGGTGCACAAACAAACCATAAACAGAGACATCATGCTATTGAAAGCCAGCATTATGAAATTGAAACTAATATATGTAGTAGTATACTTTTCATTATCTGACAAGGAAAAATAAAGGTCAGTAAAAGGTGAGCTTGATAAAATCATTGAAACCTCTAAAGAATTTCCGATGTTAATGATTGGAGATTTCAATGGTCACTTTGGGTTCTTTGGAACATAAGCAATCAATGAAAATGAGAAGAGAGTTATTGCTGAATGATGACATGAACTGTGAAGGAGTGTACACATGGAACCGAAACAACCAAAAAAGTGTTATAGACTATGCCATCTGCAACAAAAAAATTGATGATATATATACATATATGAATATAGATGAAAAACCAAGAATTAATTGACATCTCAATCATAATCTAGAAGTAAAGCTAAAAATCATATAAGAAAACAGAAATCAGTTCACTAAGAAAACTTGGGAAATAGGAGAATACTATAGTACAGAAAAGGAAAACTTAAGAGATGTATGGTCAACAATTGGAAATTAAACTACAGGGCATAGATATTGACAATGTAAGCACACTAAATAACATGATAATGGAAGAGGTAAGAGATGTACAGGAAGAGAACAGACAGGTTTAGAGAAAGAAAGGCACCATGGATAACTGAGGAGATTAGACATGTAATGTAAGAAAGAAAGCAGCATAATAAAGAAAGAAGAAATACAAGAACAAAAGAAGACAAAAAGATGCTAGAAAACATATATCTATAATACAAAAAATTAAAGTTCAACAGCTTTATAATAAAATAAGAAATCTAGAGACACGAGAAGAAACTGACTGCTGATATCAAGAAAATAGCTGATAAGACACAAATGTGGAATAACATTAGAAAGCTACAAGGAAAATATATCAAGAAGATGAGATAGTATATAGGCTCACAATCTTTTATTCAAAATTCCGAAAAACGAAAAGCTCCAAAAACCGAACATTTCTTCCAGAATGTCTGCACATCAAAGCTCGTCAGACGCACACCGCCTCTGCTGCTCACAGATAATTTGTATATTTTTTACAAATTTTTTTTTAACTTTGAAGACTGAAAATGAAAATGTCAAAAAGAACTGCAGTTTCCTCTATGGATAACAGTGAGAAACAGAAAAGTAAGAATCTGTTATTGCAGAAGCTTGATTTTGGTGTATCTGTGCACTATAACAGGAAACATACCAGAGGAATGGAGAACATCGCATACCAAAATTATACCAAAAAATGCAAGACCCACAGTTATGGATTTATGACCTATAGCGCTGACAAACTATATCTACAAGATATTCATGGTAGTAATCAAAAATAAATAGAAGAACATGGTAAAATGGATTCACTAAAGGGACAAGAATTGAAGATAACTTGTTCATACTCCAATACTGCATAGAAGACATCTACATGCTTAAGCAGCTGCTTGTTGTAACATCAATTGACTTTAGCAAAGTATTTTAATTAAAAAAAAAAAAAAAAAAAAATAAGAATCTCCTGATAAATCACAAAGTACATCCCATTCATGTCAAGGATGACAAAACCCAGATGGATATGAAGGCATGTATAAAAGTCACAAGTCAATTAAGACAAGAATGTACTGGCTACACCACACTCTTCAAACATACATAACGTACTTGATACTTCAAGAGTTGGAGAAAAGTAAGAGGATTCTACAACGGAGATATCAATATAAACACCTTGTTTTATGCTGATGATAGCTTACAACTATATAGAAGAAGCCAGAACAAACATAAGAACACTCCTAGACGCCAGCAGACAATTTGGGTTAGATATAAATAAGAACAAGAGCAGATTTATTATCTACAACTTGGAACAGCAACCAGAACATATAACAGATAAAATAAAATACTTGGGACTGGTATTAACAAATAAGAGAAACATCTTTACAAAACAAAAACACATGATAAACAAAGCACAAACTGACTAACTTGACCTACTCCATCATAACAAGAAGCTGCCACAAACTAATAATAGGAAAATCCTCTTGGAAAAATGTCTACCTACCATCTGTATTATATGGAACCAACATCCTGAATCTAACTGATAAAGAAATAGAGAAGCTACAAACAATAGAAAACAGTGTGTATAGGCAGATACTAAGAGCCCCAAAATATGCACAAATATGCACACTAAGAGGACAAGTTGGAGCCTCTCGCATGAAGGCAAGAATCATGGAGGGTAAATTTTTATGTTTAAAATTAATCATAGACAAATAGAATATAAAGATCCAAGAAAGTAATAACAGGCAAGAAGATTCCAGAAATGCTCTGCTAAAAGAAGTTCTCTGAAGAATGGAAATAAATCGTTACAACTGGGTTAAGAACACTATTAAATAACTGGAATGTACAAATATGACATTTGGACTGGGACATAAGAGAATGGATGAAAGAAGTACGGTACATAATAAGGAAAATCTAATAATAAATAATAAATTCAAACCCAACATCATGTCTGAAGAACTACTAAATGATAACCCACCAGCACAACCATGACCTTAATGACAGGAAAAAAATTTGAGAATGATAGTACTCAGTGCATCATGTGTGATGCTGAAGTAGAAAACCTGCACTACTTCATACACTACTGCCCCAGCTATCAACAACCTATCACAACACCCAGCCTGCAGTAGCCATACCATCAGGACCCAAACACAACTATTGCACTCGTCCTCTTCAACCACATAAAATTATGCCAGAACACTTTATTACACACAAAAAATGTGGATGACAAGAGAGAAAAAAGAACCCTACAATAAGAGAAACCAGCTGCCGTTATAAAGATGAAAGTTTCGCATCTACATCATCTTTCCTGGGTGCTCACCATAATCACAGCTTCTGTTATTGTGATTTTGTAAAGTGTTTCTAGGTGTTTATTCAACCCTAATACTTATTACTCTACATCATTATGTCCTGTAAAATTACCTCTTAATGGCACTGATATCAAGGAAAAGCCTAATTGGAAGGAAGTGCCACGAGGCAGGTGAGAAGGACAATTCCATTCCTCATAGCCCAGGCCTATCTCAATCTACTGTCTCCACTACATTAAAAAATACAGATAAGGTTAAGCAGAACACAACAACTTTGTCTGCAAAGACTGTTACAAGACATTGTGAGGCAATAATGGAGCAGTTAGAAAGTTTGTGATAAATGTGTATTACAGAAGTTAAGGTTGGCAGTTTAGGGAACCAACATTATTTTTTCCATAAGAAGTCCTACTTAATTTTTGCAAAATAAAATGTTTAACGTTTTTTGGGGTACATATAACACGCAAAATTTGACATTACCCTGTTACAAAGTTGCTACACAAAGCCACAAGTGGTGATTAGTTGAAAGCAATAGACCAGGTATGTTAGATAATCATGCTTGAGTGAATTTACTATGCTTACAATATGCATGCATGTAATAGAAGATGTAAATAATGAGTGAGAAATTAATTGAAAAGCATGGTAGTAGTACAATACCAATAGCGATGTGAATCATGCACATTGGAACCAGCGAGGATCCTCCACAGCACTAACTCTTTTTGCTCAGCAAGCTTCTGTTTCTTCTCCGCCTGCTGTGCTGCCCGTCTCTGGGCCAAGCTAGTCTCCTGAGGTGAGCTACTGACATCTTTTGGAGGTTCTTGGGTGTCGTATGTGAAGATGAGTCCAAATCCAGCAACACTGTCTCTCAATCCACATAAAATGCCATATAGTGTCGACTGTGGAAAAACAAGGATCTATGTTGTACATGCTCATGATACAAGTAGAATATAAATTTCTATTCATCTAGAAATTACCTTAAGAAATGCAAAGCTACCATGGTGTCATGTAAAAACAAAAAGGTGGACAAAAAGTATTTTGAAATGGATTTGACTACTGTCACTGTCATCATCACTGCTTTGAAAAGCAAATTCAATGCCTAAATGGATCAGTCTTAGTCACCTAATGGTAGTTTGTTAACCTACACATTCTTGAATTTCTTTTTGTTAAATTCTCCAGTCTAGGTCTTTTCTTAAGAGACTCATACGTCATCTCTAATGCTATTGGTACTGTACCTTCAACTTCCAAATTATTTCATATACTTCAACCAGTCATTCTCAACCTTTCTCTCCATGTCAAAAAATATAATCAACCTATCAACTTGCAGACTCTTATCAGGAATATATTCAAATGTATTATCAACATAGAGGTAACTCTTGATAATGCTAAATCTGTTGATTAGAGGAAGTATCTTGGGATACTATCACTGACACTAATGACTAAGAATGCTTAATAATCTCCCTTTCTTAAACTAAAACAATACTAAATTTTAGTTTTAAGTAATTTCACAAACAAAGAAATCAAACTTACAAACAAAGGCAGGAGCTAATTTTGTATTGTGAAACAGCCAGAGAAAGTAAAGGAACATCTACTGAGGTTGGGACAGCTGACCTTTCTTCATCATACACTAAGGCATCGAGCCCACTTAGGTGGTATAGTTCATATTTTACAGGATGTATTCTTGGAGCCACCTGTGGCAGCAGCATGTGCTCACTCACCTGCTTACCAACAATATCAAAGTCCCTTTATACAAGCAGATGGTAGTTCATCAAATGGTTTTAGTTATACTCTTCTTTGAACATTACTCATTATAATGTTAAGTCTAGTTTTGCCAAATTTTTGTTACGGGGAACTTCCTCAACAGAGTGGCCCTGGCAAAAGACTTGACTTGCATCTGTACATGGATTTCATCCAAGCACACTTCAGTCTTCTATATATGTTTTTTCTCTCTCTCATTGTTTCTTTATAATAAGGACTAGGGTTAATTTTAAAATACATGCCTCCACGACAAGGGAGTCTTTAACCTTAAGAATTGTAACCATCCTATAATAGTTGTGTGTATACCTATAGTCTGTAAGAAGTTTAGATAAAAAAAACATAAGAAACATAAGAAACATAAGAAATGAGGAGACTGCAAGAGGCCAGTTAATGACCTACATGAGGCAGTTTCTTGTACTCCACCCTTGGATTAATCCAATATTTAGCCATCCCACCTGTCATCCCTATCCATACTCTCATCCAACCGTCTTTTAAAGCTACCTATTGACTCAGCACTTACTACGTGTCTACCCAGCCTATTCCAATCGTTCACGACTCTGTTAGTGAGCCAACATCTACACATGTCTGTCCTGAATCTAAGTTTTTCTAGCTTGTACCCATTTCCACGTACCCTATCCAGAATACTACATTCTAAAACCTGATCAATGTTTCCCTTATTAATTCCTTTTACCCGTTTGAAAACCTCAATCATATCTCCTCTTGCCCTCTTTCTCTCTAGGGAGTGGAGATTAAGACGTTTTAATCTATCTTTATAGGGTAAATTTCTCAGCCCCTGAATCATCTTGGCCATTCTTCTCTGAACTGCCTCCAAGGAGCCTACATCCTTTCTATAATAAGGGGACCAAAATTGAGCTGCATAATCTAGGTGGGGTCTAACTAGCGCTAAATACAACCTCAGAATGACCTCAGAACTCCTATTTGTCACACACCTACTAATAAATCCCAGTATCTTGTTGGCCCTATTTATAGCAATAATACACTGTTCCCTGGGGCGCAAGTCACTGCTTATTTGAACTCCTAAGTCCCTCACTCTATATGACCTTCCTAAGGTAGTCATTTAATGTGCAGTCTACAGGCCTATTACCTTTACCTACGCTCATAATGCTACACTTGTTAACATTAAACTGCATCTGTCATTTCTCTGACCACTCGTACAGCCTATTTAAGTCATCCTGCAGCATCCTAGCATCATCTAAATTCTTTATCAGTCTTCTTATCTTTGTGTCATCGGCAAATTTACTGATATCACTGTTTATTCCTGTCTCTAAGTCATTTATATACATTATGAATAACAACGGTCCTAGAACTGATCCCTGATTTCTTCCCATTGATCTGTACCCTCTGTTCCCAACTAGTAGTGTGTGTGTGTGTGTGTTTGTTATTCAACATGGTCTTGCCAATCACGTGCTGTACTCACGATCGCCAACTTTTACCATACTGAAGAGAGCTTACAGCTCATTATAGCCCATTCTATAGGTAAAGCTGTGATCTTTCACACACCACACACTGGATCCTCTTGCTCAAGGAGGACAGTAACTGCTTGATAATGCACCTTGAGCGAGATGCAAACTCGAGCCTGCCAAGTGACAGGCTGAGATGTTACCACTAAGCTAGCAAGCAGTGTCTGTGTATTTACCTAGTTGTAATATACACGAAAAGTTATGCTCAAGCTTTCCAGTCTCCATATCTATACGTATCTAGCTTTTTCTTAAATTCATCAACTGTTCTTGCATGGACTATTCCTTTTTCCAAGCCATTCCACACCTCTACGCATCGTTCTGGGAACCTGAACTTCTTGATATCTCTTTTGCAGATGTCCTTCTTCAGATTCTTTCTATGTTCTTTAGTGTCCCTGGTGTCCCAAATTAGTAAATTTTCTCTATCTAGTTTTTGTAATCCCTTCATCACTCTGCACACTGCTATTAGATCTCCTATTTCCCTCCTCTGCTCAAAAGTTGTAAGACCCAGTATCTGTAGCCTCTTTTTGTATGACAGTTCTCTTAAATTTCGGGGAAGCTTTGTTGCTGCTCTCTGTATACTCTTCCAGTTTTCTTATATTTTCTTTTTTAAATTGGTGTCCATACTGTTGCTGCATATTATATTCTTGGTCGTACCAAAGTCGTTATCAGTTTCTTAATCATACCTTCATCCACATATGTAAAAGCCACCCGTATATTCCGCAATAAATCATAGGTTTCACCAGTAATCTTATTTATGCGTTTCTAAGTTGACATATTAATTATAATGGTTACTCCTAAGTCTTTGTCCTCTTTCTTCTTATTAATGTTCTCCTTCCCCATTGAATAAATGCCCCTATGCCTTCTCTTGCTCTTCCCAAATTCCATTACACTGCATTTTTTTGTATCAAGTTCCATTTCCCATACACAGGACCACTCAAATATTTTGTCCAGGTCCTGTTGCAATACTTCACAATAATTTTTCTGCACCTTTTTCAATAGTTTGACGCTAATCTCCCGTCATACAAGCCTTTGAGCCTGTGGTGGAAATCAATCCATTACGCCAGGACACGGTCACTGTGACATCCGACTTTCCACAGTTTACTTTCCCTAGGTAACCATTTATTTACCAATCCGTTTGGGAGGATGAACAGCTGGGTGAGCTATGTGTCGCCTGCATTCGTCCAGGATCAAACTCGAGCCAACGGATTTGCAGTCAACCACTGCACCACTAAGGCATAGTGGCATAACAGTGGAATAATACCCACAATCATGGAACCTCTTTAACCATGGCCATCCCCTCCTTTTCACACCTAATTCAATCAAAAAGGGCAGATTATCTTGGTGATATGTTATGCCAATATGTAGAGTAATACTTGCTACCATTATTCATCTCGCAAAACGTCTTTGAGATTATGTTATGTTAGGTTGGTTAGGTTAGGTTAAGTTATGGTTAGGTTAAGGTTGTTAGGTTAGGTTAAGATTGTTAGGTTAGGTTACGGTTATGTTATAGTTAGGTTAAGTTAGGTTGTTAGGTTCGGTTATGTAAGATTTTTACATTTCATTGCTCAAATCCAGAAAAAATCTAAATTGCGGAACCTAACTTTTAGGTTATAAAATGTATATCTTATATAACCGAACTTAACTGAACCGGACCTAACCTAACCATAACTTATCATAACATGACCAACATAACATAACATAACATAACTTCAAAGACGTTTTGCGAGGTAAATAATGGTGAGCACCGCCTGAAACCT
>JAXIVD010001929.1:20657-35657 GCA_036785275.1 Cancer borealis | reverse complement strand
AAAGTAATTGATTTAAACATTGGTACTGTTGCCAATGTTAAAAAACTTGCAGCGGGAGATCTGTTAATAGAAAACATTCAACTTCAAAACAAAGTCAGTTCCCTAATGAGCCTACGGACGCATGCATGATATTGAGATTGAAGCTTCGAGATCCCAGTATCCATGATCTCGTTGTCGGGGGGTTGCCTCCCATTCGCGACTTTTGTGGAATATGACGGAAGACGAAATCCGTTGATAACATGTATGATCAGTGGCGTCATTGGGGACTCGTAAAATAACTAAATTCGTTGACGGCGAGGAGAAGGAACACTGCTTCAAGTCCACTTTAACTTATGCTTATTGCCAAGTTGCCCGATAGAGTGGATGTAGGATACGAGCGGGTTCCCCCGTTCGTCCCTATATTCAATACCTCTTCGATGCTTTAAATTGTCAACTCTACTGGTCACCAACGGAAATGTTTGTCATTCGGTTCTACTCTTTTTGTGGTAAGTGTGCTTGCGAAGGTCATTCGTCGGAACAGTGTTCGTCATTGGTAGAGAAGTGTCGTACAATGTTCAGAAGCTCACTCTACTTCTCGCGGGATTGTTCCTGCTTGGAAGCTGGAGAAAGAGGTCTGTACCGTTAAGGCAGTCGAAGGCATCTCGTACTTTGACGCAGAGGAAGCGAGTGAAGGAGGCGCACGTTTCGCCGCCATCTTCCATGCGTTTTCATACGCGGCAAGCGTACAGATGCGTCCAGTGATGATGTCTGTTTCGATCAGACTGAGCCTCAGCCGGCTGCACCTGCCCAAGCTTGTTATCTTACTACGAATACTTCATCTACTCCTACCAACACCTACTATCATGAAAACAACCACAACCTCCTCTTCCTCCTCCCCCTCCTCCTCCTCCACCTCCTCCTCCACCTCACACCTCTACCTCCTCCTCCTCCTCCTCCTCCACTAAAACCAAATAGCCTCTGCTGTCTCTACACTCAGCTAAGAAGACAGGAAAAGAATGACAAGGATAACATTAAATGTAATTACACAAGATTAGAGCGCAATTCCTCCTCTCATATCATCCCCAGCTCCCGCGCCATCGAGGAGGAGCTCTCACGCTCGCTCCCTCTCGACCAGCCTCCGGGGAGTTACTATTTGATGAACGATGCAGGATCTCCTCTTGCAAGGGCCGAGAGAGTTCCCCGGCTAGCGCCTCGAGCGCAAAAACCTAAGAAACACAGCCACCCCCATCGTAACTCTTAAACCATTTTACGTTTCAACGCTTTTACAGTGGGAAATGTAGAAGTATTCGGATAAACTTCCATATTTGTCACTTTTTAGTGAACTTACAACAGGCCGTCCGTATTTGCCTACAAGTGACGATGCTGGAGGATCATCCTGATCCCTCAGTACTAAAAGCACTACCATGCGTACAGAAGACACGACGGTCACGGCGTGTCCTGTATACACACATAAAAACACTACCAACACACAGAAGTGACGTTGGATACCACTCTGGAGGCAGTCGCGTGCAGAGATGAAATTCAATGGCACGTTATCTGGCTATCTGTTCTCTCTACTTGCCTCCCAATACGCCTATTGCTGATGAGGACTTAAGGTCGTTATTTCGCCAGCTTCCAGGCAATAAGCTGGTTTTGAGGCGACTTTAACGCCCATCTCAGCAATGAGGCAGTGAGAGGTCAAGTGTACGTGGGGGAAACAGATTGTTAACAATTCTCCTACAGAAACAAACCTCTGTCTTCTGAATAATGGTTGTGCGACTCGTGTAGACGATCGGACAGGTAACGCGACTGCCATTGACTTGTCATTGGCCTCGCCAAATATGTTCTCTGGACTTCTCTTGGGAGGTCAGCGATGACGCACACGGAAGTGACCACCTACCAATCTGCATTACTGACGCACGCGACGTTGCCACTATCCCTCCTCCCACCTTAAATTTAATTTTTAAGAAAGCAGATTGGGCAACCCCTTCCCGTGTGATCGCCGATGTGGATATCATCTGCAGCGAGGAAACTGACACAATGGTTAGCAGACGCAATAACACAATCCATTTTACACCGCTGCTGAGGCATGTATTTCCGAAAACTTTCTACAATTCCTACACAAAGCATGGAGTTCCATGGGGACTAACGGATTGCCGACCAGCACTTCGTGAGCGTAATAGGCGATACAGGTATTTCAAGAGCCAGCAGCCAGTCAAGCTAATTTCATGCCTATAAAAAGGTAAGGGCTCAGGCCAAGAGAAAGTCCTTCCTTTCCAAGCTAAGAGAGGGCTCTTCAGAGAGTTTTCACTGCATCTATAAACGTACAACCCCGCTAGGACAGGTATAGAAACACAGTCCACCATATCCTTAGCGGGAAAAAAACAAGCACTCCAATATACTCACAGTCATCCACCAACGGGATGTTTCAGACCACTCCCCAAGTTATTGACAACGTACTAGCCCGGCAGTTTGAACAGGCCGAGTAGGCTCCGCCTCGTTCCACCCTGCCTTCCTTCCCCGGAAGGAGGGCAGCAGATCAAACAGTCACCAAACTTTGCCACAGGAGGCGTAAACACTAGATTACAACTCAGAGTTTTACGCCGGATGAAACTCCTCCATTGCCCTGAAATCCTGTAAAGGCTCAGTCCTGGTCCAGATCAAATATCATATCAGCATGCTCCAACATCTCGGCCCCTAGTTCACCTTACTAATTACTCTCCCTTATAATAGAATCTGGAACCCCCACTCACACCTTCCCCCAATCTTGGCACTTTGCTCACGTTTCCCATACCCATATGACAAAAAAGACTGGTCGCCTTACGGACCCCAGTGCGTTTCGCCCAGTTGCGCTCCACGAGCTGTCTCTGTAAGGTCCATGGAACGAATGATTAACAAAAGGAATTTTTTGTTTAGTAAGCAAAGGTGTGTTAAGTGGTCAACAATCGGGTTTTCGTAAATACCGAAGCTCGATGGACCATTTAATGCACCTGGAGCATTGCATTTCAGAGGCTTTCGCCCAATAAAGAAGATTCATGATAGGGAGTGTTCTTGGTCATTCCCAAAAGCCTTCGACATGAACATGGCGACACGGTATTCTCTCATGAAACTCATGCTCTACGGTTTAAGAGGTAACTTGCCCTATTTTTGTTTATAATTCCTTACAGGACAGAACTTTCTCTGTCAAGCTTCCCGGCTAACGTATTCTCCGGACATTTATGTCCAGGAAAATTGGGGTGCCACAGGGTAGTGTTCTTAGTCCTACTTATTTTGTGTTATGATTATTGATATTCTGTCATCAACTCCTGTCCCAAGAAAATCTTTAAATACTCGCTCTATGCTGACGACTGTGCGTATATGGCATTCGTCGCCAAATGCGCTGTTCTCGGCTGGACGGATTCAAATTGCTCTTGACTCGTCCAACAGTGGGACTCTCTGTGGGGATTTTAAGTTTTCTGTTCCAAAGTGTATCGGTGTAGTTTACACTCAACGTAAATTTCCCGCTTTGCATTATTTCTCTTCAAGGTCAGCCGATACCGTTTCAAATTCAGTAAGTTCTTGGGGGTCCTGCATTTTGACCAGCAGACTCAATTGGAAAACACACATAAATAATTTACTAGTTCGTTGCCCATAAAACAGTCAATGTTCCTAAAATACCTATCAGATACTTCTTGGGGAGGCAGGACAGAAACTCTTTATTATTGGCGTACAAGTCCTTAATTCGTTCTACACGTAGACTATGGCTCACCGGTGTATGGGTCAGCGTCGGACGCAATTACTGAGGATGCTTGGTATGTATTCAAGAAGGCATGTCTGCGAATGTGTCCCTTGGGAGCCCTACGTGTACACGCGTGAGGCGATTGGAGGTTGAGGCCAATATACACACCACTAAGAATGCGACGTGGAGCGCCTATTACTGGCATACGGCCTGTCAACGGCCCGGACACCTCCACTCGGTCTCATGGCAGCTACTTTATTAAGCAGCACCACCATCTCCACACTGGTCGACACCGTCCACTAGCTGTCCCGCCTTCACACTTTATGCCAGAAGTGAGAAGTGGGACCTTGACGGTGTTGACCAGCTTGTTGCAACAAACAAAAGCCCCTTGGAGCCCAATGCCAACATTATTATCAAATGGCTACCCAACCACAAGCCTGCCATGACCGAAGTGGGGAGATAGGCTTATCCATCTTCCGGGCTCTCGTCGCTAGCCCTCCCTCCCTCCCTCCACCTGTACACTGACGGGCTCCAAGTCGAGTTGAATGTGTGGGTGCTAGTGTTTGGGTCGAGTGAATGTGCCCTCAGGTTCCGACTACCTCTCCATACATCGGTGTTTTCCCCCTCAGAACTTTTGCAATTGATAAAGCCATAGACTATTGCCACTAAATTCAAATCATAACGTAATTGTCATTTTTCACGGACTCTATGTCAGCACCTTCAGGGCGATAGAGTCAGGGCGCACAGGATGCCAATGAAATCCAATGGCAATATCATTAATAAGCTAAATTCACGCCGTAAGTCCTTTCGCTTTGTTTTTGGGTGGCCTGGTCAATTTCGGCGTATTTACGGGAATGAGCAGGCTGACATGCTGGCTAGGTCCGCTGCAGAGCTCGAGGGAGCGTGGAAACTCCGTCGCGATCTGCAGTCATGTCTCTCGCCTGCAAAATCATCAGTTTACCTCCTGTGGCAAAGTCACTGGGACAACCTCCCATCTTACCACAATAAAACCCATTCGTAGGTGAGTGGACTTCCTCCAACCGCCCCCACAAGGCGTCAGGAGGTGGTCTTCGGACGCCTCAGGATGGGCTGCACCTTACCCACTCAACATGCTCCCCTACATCGCCACGCACTATCCCACCCCAATGCATCACCTGTCACACTACCCTCTCTATCGACCACATCCTGCTTCACTGTGTGCGTTATCGGGAGGCGCGACGGTCCCTCGCAGCTTGCTGTGAGGCCGCCGCCTTTCCGACTGACGCAGACCACCCTTCTGGGTGACCAGCATTCCGGATGTGGTCGATAACCAGATGATTTTCCTGGCCGAGCCCAACTTTATCAAAGAGTTATGACTTACTTGTATATTTCAATGTTTTTCTTTTTTATTATTGACACTTTGTATATACTGCACTTTCCTTTATTATAAATATGTTTTGAATGAATGATTATGTTGTCTAGCGTGAATGTCATGCACTTATCCCCAAATTTATTGTAAAATACGTATTCGTACGTATCCTCCCCCATTATATGTATGTAACATTTTGTTCCCCCACTGTACCCTGACTAATGACTTTTAGTTTTGCCTTAGGTTCATGGCCCCCAAAGAATGAAATGTGTATGCATGATGCGTGACTGGAATTGTATGAATATATTTTATTTATTTATTTTTTATTTTTTATTTTCTATGTACAAATATAAAATTAATAAAATAAAAAAAAATCAAACAAACAAACAAACAAACAAACAAACAATAGGTAAATAAATTAAAGGGATAAAAACATATATAAAAAAATAATAATAATAAGTAAAAAAAAATAATAAAATTAAATAAAATTTGATAAATAAATATAAAATAAGTTCAAATTTAATATATATGCCTAATAGCCTCTGCCATGGGCTGATGGCAAAAAAAAAAAAAAAAAAAAGGAGTCAAATCAGAGCAACAGTTCGGTGGATTTTGTGGCCTCTTTCGGAACACATTCTTATCATTTCTATTCTTTTAAATAATCAAATATCTCCTTAAATCTGATGGCGTGGCTGCTCGATCATTTTCTTGCCTTAGCTAAATGTGCCGTGAGATGAAAAAGTTGAAATCACCTGCTCTAAGGCCTAAGCCAATTTAGTGATGTTCGCTACACTTTCTGCTTCAGCTCAAACCTCGTTCACTAAAAAATACTTTTTTTTTTTTTTTTTTTTCTGGCAAACATGTACTATTTTGCATTAGTTATTACCTTGCAAAAAAATGGTTATATATAAAAGTTTTGTTAATGGAATGTTCGCTTTGTAATATGAATCAGCTAACTTTTTTTTCTTGCATATTACGAAATTATGAATTTGTTTGTGAGTGTTGCATACGCATAAGCTTCTCACATGCTGCCTAGAATGTACGGATGAACTCTTCTGGTATGTATTTATGTGTTGTGTGTGGTGTGTGTGTGTGTATGTGTGTGAATGGTGTTGTGTGTGTGTGTGTGATCATTGTGTGTGTGTTGTGTGTGTGTGTGTGTGTGTTGTGTGTGTGTGTGTGTGTGTGTGTGTGTGTGTGTGTGTGTGATGTGTGTTGTGTGTGTGTGTGATGTGTGTGTGTGTGTGTGTGTGTGTGTGTGTGTGTGTGTGTAGTGTGTGGGGGGTTGAATTGTACTGTGTTTCAGTGTTGTTAAAATTGACGGGCAATATCATGAGTTGGTACTACGTTTTGCTGTAGCTGTGGTTGGGGAGTGAGTGGGAACTGTTCTACACAAAAATTGTGCTACTCGGGTCTATGGTCATCGGACACAACAGATTAGGAGCTCAATGCAGGACAGATACAGTATTTTTCTTGTTATTTTCTCGCACTGTCAGACAGATTTAACGTGGTACTGGAGTTTAGATGTTGTTGTTGTGTTGAGTGCCACATTGACACTCACCGGTTCGTTCATTTACGGCAGACCGCCCATTCATACCACACCGTTAATTTGAGATTAGAATTTACAGCTTGTAACCAATATACTGTTGTGGTCCACGTACGAACGGACAACAATACAACTAAGAACACAATTGGCATCCTATAGGCCATAATCCTTTCAATGGGATTTTTAACCAACCACACATTGTTTACTGAAGGCGTTCATATGGAGGGTATAGAGATTATTTTTATTGCCTACCTAAGGTCTCATAAAACTTAATGGGCTGAGCATGGGAGTTGATGATGTCATTGATAACAACTTGTTTGCTACCATTCAATGACCTAAATAAAGACTTATGACATCATACTAGTGGCAGCTTATGATGTCATCAGCTCAGTCTCACAGGCTAATGTGTTCCTAGCAGGTGGGTTGGCTTTGATCATCTCTCTCTCTCTCTCTCTCTCTCTCTCTCTCTCTCTCTCTCTCTCTCTCTCATCTCATCTCTCTCTCTCTCTCTCTCTCTGCTCTCTCTCTCTCCTCTCCTCTCTCATCTCTCTCTTGTCCTCTGTCTCTGTCTCCTTGTCTCTGTCTCTTGTCTCTGTCCTCTGTCTTTCCCCTCTGTCTCTGTCTCTGTCTCTGTCTCTGTCTCTGGTCTCTGTCTCTGTCTCTGTCTCTGTCCTAGTCCTCTGTCTCTGTCTCCTGTCTCTGTCTCTGTCTCTGTCTCTGTACTCTGTCTCTGTCTCTGTCTCTCTCTCTGTCTCTCTGTCTCTCTCTCTCTCTTCCTCTCTCACTCTCTCTCTCTCTCTCTCTCTCTCTCTCTCTCTCTCTCTCTCTCTCTCTCTCTCTCTCTCACTCTTCTCTCTCTCTCATCTCTCTCTCCCCTCCCCCAAGTTGTTTATTTCTAACCCAATAACTGAGATATATGAAAAAATTGCACTATATAGTGTGTCTTGGAACGCAATTTCAGACAAATGCCGATTGTTACAATGACCAATCAACCTTGTAGGATTGGAAACTAACAGTAGCTGCGAGGCGTCGCTAGTTACATAATCGTTCTGTTTCACATGTTGCTTCTCAGACGTACAGTACTAGCGTAGATGGGAGTGTCATTACTTTAGTAGTATGCAATCAATAACAGTGACTAAGCTTAATTAATGACAGTGGTGCCAGTTCTATTGGGGCCATACATTCCTCCTATAATAGCCGGCTGTGCAATTGTATTAACACCGCGAATGGAATAATTTTTTTTAGTTGGCTATACATCTCGTTATCTATTTAAATACTTTCCTCTGGTTCATGATAGTTAGGTGTTCTGCTGATGTTTTAGGTGAAGATCTAGGAGAGGTTCAAGACTTGCATGTGGACAAGAATGGTAAGATTGATCAGATCTATACTACTCACGTAACACCTTGGAATACTGCAAGAAATCATTATGTATGTGAAAAAGAGAAACTATTTTTTGACTTGAGCTTTTTTCCTTTTTACAGCGCATAACATTTATTTGCAGGTCATTTCACACTGTGCTAGACAATCTTAAACTGGAAAAAAAAAAGATCAATGAATATAAGTCAACAGGAAACCCCAAATATTTCAAACAAATCATGCAATCATCTTCCCTGTTGACATACTTTATATAACAATATGAGATTGTTATTTACGTAGGTCATAGAATAGTTTTGAAGCGGTAAGGAAAGCTTATACGTTATGTACTAACAGAGAATTGAATATTGAAGATTGAAGGGGGACGTAGATTGCGTTCACTTTGGACACGGGTTCATTGTGGTTGCATCATTGTTGGAAGTAATTGACAATAATGATCATGATAACAATTAATAGTTATGATTTTTCTGTCACCCATGAATTCCATATACAGATTCGTCACGATGCTGGAGCTCCGAGATAATAACACAGAAAACAACATGCATCACGGGATACAAAGAACACCCAATGACAAGGCTCATCTAAAGATACCGTTCATTCTCAAGACTCACCAACACTTCCTGATTCTCACTTAATCTTTCTTAATCTCAATGCCGAGACAGGTAAGTCCAGTAGATTGCAAAGTGGCAATGCAAGGAATATCCAGTCAAGTGAAATGCATAAATACTTTAAGGTAATCTGTTGTTAGTAATTCATCGATTGCTCTAAGTAAGACAAAAGTGAGGCGAGACCATGACACCGATGACTGGATCTTTAAGAATGGTCCTTATTCACTTGGCCTTTCACGCTCTCAAAAAATCCTACCTCAGCTACATCCTTCCCTTCAGTCTCAAAGATTTTTTTTTTTATCCAGAAGAAATCATGACGTGACTCGTTGGTGACAGACGATGCATTGCTGCCCTTTAGACTTCGAGACACACAGCCGATTACCGTCTCTCACCCCCGCAACAGACGCTACTGCACGCACTTCCAACTCCGTAACAGGAACTGTGGCCTAGAACAAGGGAACTTCGGAACTACTGTTACGCGTATTCCTTACATTTTTTCAACATCCTTACCTGCCTGTTGTCCTCCCATAGTTCAAGTCAAAAAGTTTCAATGGTGATGAATTACAGGGGCAGAACTTAGTACTATAAAATCACCCACATGCCCCACCAGAGACACTTATTTAGCGGATAAATCGAGGTTTGGCAACACTCTGGTAAACTATTCATCACCCAAGCCGTTCAGGGAACAGTTCTTGGATTTACAAGGATGGCTACTTTGTCGAATCACTGGAATATTTTCTTCAATGCACTATACGATCCAAGCTTTAGGTATTATTTATCTTATCCTGCACATCAACATGCTCCTGCTCCCTGGACATCATATGATCTGCATCCAACAAAAAGTGTGACATCTCCCTCCATTAGTCAACACACGATTCATATTGTCAACACAATTCTATCCAACGGCAAGGAAGATGAATTGTTCTTCACCCTTTACACATTTCAAAACAAGTATGCGTCCTAGTACTTATACAACATCTAAGACCCTTTCTTTACCTCAGGATAAGATTACCTTCCATAATGATGTCATCTGGTCTTTATTCAACCTCATCTGGCTTCTCTTTTTCAAGATGATGTAATAAATACGAATTCTATAATCTACTAAGCAAGCCGAAATATAAGGGGCTGGAACAATAGATCCCAAATTAAACAAATTTCAGTCCGATACTGATAAATGCAGCGCACAACCGTCCTTCCCCGGAAAACTACTCGTGTGGAAGTTCTTAGCTATCTAGTTAACGGATGAAGCTCTTAGTCTCTGGTTCGAATACTGCGTGCGAGAACAAAGAGCCATCCACAACAGAGATTCCAGAATTTACCTGTGGACGCCCCAATATTCCTGAACAAATGTCCTTTACATCAACTCCTTTCCTATTTTAGTATCTCTTTGGAGGGCCTCCCAGTGAATGTTGTCACACTCACACACACCGTCACTTTGAACCCTGACCTCTCCGCAACAACACTCGACATCACAACCCGACCCCACTCGACTTCTGAAGTCACTGCAGTCACAAAACTGCCTCCTTAACAGACTTTTCATCCACCATCAAGGTATTGCCTGAGACTGAACCCTCCGTAACATTCTCTCTATGACCACCCCGATACACCCTGAAGTGGCTACCTTTGCAAGAAATTTAGTGTCTCAGAAGAAAAACGAGGAATCCTTTCATCGCTTCAGCGAACTTACAACTGTAAATTCGCTCTAAGCCTCACGGACAAGAGACATTTCAGAAAATAATACATAAAACCTCTGTCTCAAACAACTCCCACTTTCACCTCACACCAACACCATCAATTCATTCACAAAAAGCATTCCTCATTAATTACCCAACACGAACAGTGATGAAGTACAAGAGGAATGGATTTGAGTATTCGAAAATATCAGATTCGCCTGACAACAAGTAAATGGGTCTATGATACCAAGTCCCTCAGGATCACGTCTTATGGGACATTACAGACAGTTTTCAGGCAACTGCAAATATGGGTGTTGAACAATAAAGATATGGTGTCGATAATGCCAAGTTATATAGACAGAAATGTCTCCACGCTGGAGCCTCAACAAAAAACAGATTACCGTATAGTGAATGTACTTGTGCAGTTAGAAGGCACATCGTCCTCACACTCACCACAGATTGTATTAACAACCGGCATCTTCACCAGTGCAGCCTTTCAACAACTTCTAAACATGATCAAAGTTAGCTTTCTAGGATCACCAGCAAAGATGGCTTGATAATCTACGTTGTCTGCTAAACCCCCTATTCTCAATTCTCACCACACAGCCGCTTCCAATGCAGAGTTCCCATTCCTTCGGTCCCGCACCTTCGTATGATGAAATAGCAAAAACACGGCATAGGCACTGGAACATTGTTATCCCTCTTTACCTGGTCCCATCACTCTCTCTGCCTATTCAGCATACAAGAACCTGCCAGTGAAGGATCATAGTACTTTCATTTAAACCCAAGCCATCCAATGTACTACACCTACTGTCATCTCTGAGGTGAATCCAACTGTGCAGACTTTATGCAACATACACTCTTACGGAGAGACATAACAACAGGCCACCTGGGTACCAAACGCTCCCTCCTGGGAACAATGAAGCCTTCATACCCTCTAGAAGACAAGCAAAGTAAGCCTTGTCCAGTACGGGCGTAGATCCACTCAATCTATCACAGTCTTCCCCTGGTACCCCAACACAGTGAAGGGACAGAACACAGCTGAGGGCGAGCGTAAAGGACGAGACTTGGTAATAACTACTCAGCGAGGACTCAGCACATACATCCAACTGTATCAAAACTCAGCAACGACCAAACCCAACCAAACAGGGATCAAACCAAATCAAATCAAGACCGTAACAAGAATGAACAGCAAACATGGACCAAATACACCACCAGCCACACCCAGACTTGTCATCGTCCAATCAGACACAGCTATCGACCAACACCAAAACACACTTCAACAAGAGGATACGAACCCACCGTTCAGACCCAAGCACAGAGTACGACCAGGAACCAAACACTGAGCCGACCATATCAAACACATCACCGACCACACCAAACTCAGCACCAAACACGATCAAACAGATCATCCGACCATATCAACACAGCATCAATCGAACCAACAAAACACGCACCATACCAAACACAGCACCGACCAAACCAAACAAGGCTCCAAACAGATCAAACACAGCTCCAACCGATCAAACATCAGCTCCTACCCAAGCCAACCTGACCAAACACAACACAGGACCAGACAAAACACATCACCCGACCAGATCAAACACTTTATAATACCAGACCAAACAAACCATCGACCACACAAACACAGTACCGACCAGACCAAACACAAACACAGACCAGATCAAACACAAAACCACCGACCAGGACCAAACACAACACAGACAGACCAACCCCAACACCGACCAGGACCAATAACACATCACCGACCAACCAAACACTTTATATACCCAGACCAAACACTAGCACCGAGCCAGACCAAACACCAACACCAACCTGACCAAACACACCACAGACCAGATCAAACACACCCACCGCCGACCAGACCAAACACAACACAGACCAGACCAAACACAGCACGATCAAACACAAACACACCACCCGACCAGACCAAACACAACACGACCAGACCCAAACACACCACACCGACCAGGGGGGACCAAACACAACACAGACCAGATCAAACACAACACACAAGGAGACAAACACAGCACCGACCCACACAAACTCAACACACAGGAGACAAACACCAGCACCGACCAGGACCCAAACACTTTATATACCAGACAAAACACACCACCCGACCCGACCAAACACAACACCGGCCCCTGACCAAACACACCACCGACAACCAAACACACCACCGACCAGACCAACACAACAACCCGACCCAGACCAAACACTACACCGACCAGACAAAAACACAACACAGGACCAGATCTAACACAACACACAGGAGACCAACAACAGCACACGACCACACCAAACACATCACAAAGGGAGACCAAACACAAGCATCGACCACACCAACAACAACACACAGGAGACCAAACACACCACCGCCACATCAAACACAACAACACAGGATGACAAACACAGTACCGACCACAAACCAAACTTTATATACAGACCAAACACAGCACCCGACCAGACCACAAACACAACACACAGGAAACCAAACACAGCACCGGACCACACCAAACACACACCGACCACACCAAACACTAGCATCGACCACACCAAACACACGTACCGACCACATCAAACACAGTACCGACCATATCAAACCACAACACACAGGAGACCAAACACACCACCGACCACACCAAACACATATACAGGAGACCAAACACACCACCGACCAACCCAGACACAACACACAGGAAACCAAACACAGCACCGACCACACCAACACAACCACCGACCACACCAAACACAACACACAAGAGAACCAAACCACAACACCGACTACACCAAACACAACACACAGGAGACCAAATACAGCAACGACCACACAAACACATCACACAGGAATCCAAACACAGCACCGACACACCAAACACACCACCGACCACACCAAACACAAACACACAGGAGGACCAAACACAGCACCGACCACACCAAACACTACCACCGACCACACCAAACACAACACAAGGAAACCAACACAGCATCGACCACACCAAACACAACACACAAGAAACCAAACACAGCACCGACCACACCAAACACAGCATTCGACACACACAAAATACTACACACATAGAAGCAAACACAGCACACCGACCACACCAAACCAGCACACAGGAGACCAACAAAGCACCTAGGAAACCAAACACAGCACATAGGAAACCAAACACAACACACAGGAGACCAAACACAGCATCGACCACACCAACACAAACACACAGAGAGAGGGAGAGACCAAAACAAAGCACCTAGGAAACCAAACACGAGCACATTAGGAAACAAACACAACACACAGGAAATCAAACACAAAATCAAACAACAGGAGACCAAATACAGCATCGACCCACACCAAACCAAACACACAGGAGGACCAAACAAAGCACATAGGAGCCCAAACACAGCACATAGAAAACCAAACACAACACACAGGAAATCAAACACAGACATAGGAGGACCCAAACCAGCACATAGAAACCAAACACAACACACAGGAAACCAACACATCACACAGGATACCAAACACAGTACACAGGATACCAAACACAACATACAGGAAACCAAACACAGGCACACAGGATACCAAACACAGCACACAGGAAACCAAACACAGCACACAGGAAACCAAACACAGCAGACCAGGAAACAAACACAGCAACACAGGATACCAAACACAGCACACAGGAGACCAAACACAGCACACAGGAGACCAAAACACAGCACACAGGGATACCAAACACAGCGACACAGGAGACCAACACAGCACACAGGGAGACCAAACACAGCACACAAGATACCAAACACAGCACACAGAAAACCAAACACAGCACACAGGTACCAAACACAGCACACAGGAGACCAAACACAGTACACGGGATACCAAACACAACACACAGGAGGACCAAACACAGGACACAGAATACCAAACACAACACACAAGGAGACCAAACACAGCACACAGGAATACCAAACACAGTACACAGATACAAAAAACAACACACAGGAGACCAAACACAATACACAGGAAACCAAAACACAGCACACAGGATACCAAACACAGCACACAGGATACCAAACACAACATACAGGAAACCAAACACAGCACACAGGAGACCAAACACTATCACACAGGATACCAACACAACATACAGGAAACCAAACACAGCACACAGGAGACCAAACACAGCAACACAGGAGATCAAACAAAGCACACAAGGAGATCAAACACAACACATAGGAGACCAAACACAGCACACAGGAGACCAAAACACAGCAACCGACCACACCAAACACAGCACACAGGAGACCAAACACAGCACATAGGTAACCAAATACAACACACAGGAGACAAACACAGCACCGACCACATTCAAACACAGCCACACAGGAGGACCAAACAAAGCACCGACCCATACCAACACAGCTACCGACCACATCAAACACAACACCGACCACACCAAACACAGTACCGACCACATCAACACAGCACACAGGAGACCAAACACAGCACCCGACCACACCAACACAGTACCGACCACACCAAACACAGCACCGGACCACATCAAACACAGCACCGACCACACCAACACAGCACCGACCACAACAACACAGTACCGACACACACCCACACTCACTCCTTTAACACACCTGCTAACACTCTCCCGACATACATAAATACACTCTCACTCCCCCGACACACACCTGCACTCAATCCCAACCAACTACAC
>JAXIVD010001929.1:0-20457 GCA_036785275.1 Cancer borealis | reverse complement strand
GTATGAAATACATTTTGTGTTCCATAAACAAGGTACTTCCTGAGGAAAATACTAAATGCACACCATTAAATTGGAGATTCCTTAGTGTGTGGAGAGAGGGAAGGAAGGGAAGGCGTTACTCGCTGTAGTGATATCGCCGCTGTCTTACTTTGAACAAACTTTATAACAAAGTTTAGAAACAATCCTCCAAATCCATTGAAAAGCAGCTGGAATATATGTCGAAGAGAACCAACATAACTAAAAGATATAATTCTCACCTTTGGTCGCTGGGTATCCTGCTGATTCAACAGGATCCCTGAATGGCATCTCGGATGTTTCAGGCATCAGATGTGTTGTGAGGCCTTCACCTGGTGTAGGAGGCGGAACTCTGTGACGAAGGAAGTTTGAAGAGGAAGTGACGCTGTAGCGATGAGATTGTTGGGGCTTTAGACGGAGAGGGTGGCTTCCAGCAACAAGCGACGGCTTCGCAAGGAAGAGTGATGGAGTCTCCGGTAGATCTAAAGAATACGGGTTGTAGATGGGATGGGAAAATTTGGAAATATGGGGTCGAGTAGGATGTGGGAGACTTATGCTGACATTGGACGGTACATGTGGTTGATCAGCGTAGTTGAAACCAGTGTTTGCTTGGTCTGAAGAGTTGCTAACTGGATGTTCTTGCAGATAACCATCCTCGCTATCTGGACTTGGCAAATCGATGGGGTGTTGGGTGAGATCTGGCAGGGGTGTTGTAACAGATGGTTCCCTAAGGTGATTCAGACTGATGGCAGCGTTTTCAAGTGTGGAATATGGTTTTAAGAAACTGTATAGGTCAACAGAATTATGTTGGTAATTTGGAACGAAGGTGATGGTGGTGTAAGGAAAAGATGTAGAGACCATTGGTTCGTCAGTGACCAGGTTAGTGGAAGGGGGGTACAAAGTTACTAGATAGTGGGATAGAGGGGACAGAGCCACCGCCGGATTATACAATGGATGATAGATCGACAGCGTGGGATTACTAGTAGATGGATATATGCTCAATGTGCGAACTTCCGAGGAAACAGTTGTTGAAGAAAATATTTTGTCAACGATGTAAGAAGAAGTAATCATATGTGGATGAGGTAAAAGAGTAAATGAGGAATAAGATTCTGTTTTTTCTTGATAGTTCCAGCTTTGGACACTAATATCAGTACTTGTGAGGTGAGGACTGCTGAGATCGGCTTGTTTCTGGCTTGATAGAATGTGGACGTCCCAAGGTGGCGGCGTGGGTGAGAACACATCAAGGAAGTTATGGAAGTTTTCAATAACCTGAAATGATCCGTTGTTATTCTCATTTTCCTTAAGAAATTCGTATTTCTGATTCAGTGTTTCGATGTCTTTTTCCGATTGATTCAACGTGTGTTGGGTGATTTGATACCTTGAGAGTGAGATTGTTGGTGTTTCTTGCTCGACGCCTACAGTTTGAGACTCATCCTTAACTTGATGCACCTCAGTCTGAATTATACCTTCTTCTGCAAGTGTAAGGTTCTGCAAAGTGGAATCAGGAATCCTATGTTGATGAATCTTCGTGATTTGCAATGGCAGTGGAGTTTGAAAGGATAGCGAACTCGTTGTTGTGGTGGTGGGTCGAGGGAAACTAGATGGGCGGGGGACATTTGTTATAGCATGTGATACTGTTATGCTATGATGTGGTGGTAATAAGAGTATTATTTCTGTGCGTTTGCTATCAGTTTGTTCATCTTGGGTGTCGTTTATAAGGTTAGGAGATCCTGTCGTATCAGTGGGCCAAGTGCGGAAAGGAGGAACTGTGGCTGGAAGAAGAATCAATCCTGGGACGGAATCGGAATGGCGTGATGTGATGTTAACATTCATCGGTTTGTTCATAAGCATTTGTGAAGATAATTTGCTAAAGTTTGTCGGTGAAGTTAAAGAAGGGACTAAATCATCATCAGAAGACGCTGTTATTGTTAGATTGAGATATGTGGGAATGGACGCAAATGGAGTCAAACTCACAACAGAGTCAATACTTGAAAAGGATGGAGACACTGTAACGAGCACACCTTCCACTGTTGCAGGATAAACGGTGGACGTGATTTGCGAATGAGTGCTGACTTTTTCTGAACTGGCAATCCTTTCAGTGACAAGACGCTGAGGTGGGAGTAAAGGACTTCCACCAAGCCAAGTGATTGTCGGTGCTGATTGCATACTTCCGGGCCTTGAATACTGAATCTTGGCTTGGGTATTAGTAACAATCACGACAATGTCATCAGATTTTGAAGAGTGTTTGTGGGGACGAAGCCGATATTTTGATGCGCTGTTGGAAGAACTCAATGCTGAAGACTCGAGATGGGGGACAGTCGTAAGGAAAACCTGCTCATCTGGATGTTCCTTGTAGTTCAAATTGTAAGTCACGCTTGAAGTATATGATGGAGAGTACTGAACTTTATGTATGGGAGTCACAGCAGTTGTTAGGAAATCGATGTGTGAGGTAAGAATGGGCGTGAAAAGATGATGTCTAGAGGTCATTATAACACCAGAAGGTTTGTGGGATATGAAAACAGAACTGGTAGTATGAACTGTACTTTGAGTTCCGTGAGCACCCCAATGCGTCGACCATTGTACCTGGGTGAAAGGACGACTTCCTGGAGAGTGGTGAGTAAAACGAGAGGGAAGCTGAGTTTGAACTGCTATAGATGACCAGGTATACAGCTGTGTTTGTCGCTTGTTGAGGGTGCTGTTTATCCTAGACTCTTGTGAAGAAGGGCGGGGAAGTTTTTGAGGGCGTGGGATGGAAGGGCGGGGGCGAAATTTAGGCGGGGCGACGGTGGTGTATTTAGACCATGACATCAAAGGACGACCAGTCAATTGAACTAAAATTTGGCTCAGGCTTGATGGATCGGGGAAAAGATTCGATGAAGTAGTGTTAAGGAAAGCCAAAAAGTCAGACCCAGGATTGTGCACTGGAGGGTTGGGTGTTGAGGCATTGAGTACGGTGTGATTAAACCGGTTAGAGGTTGATGGCGGCTTGTTTAAGAGGTTTGAAGACTGGATTTGGGTTTGCTTTGTGTCTTGTTCTGATTTATTTGGCTGTTGTATTACGTTTGGTTTATGGTACAGCTGGTCTGCTTGATGCTGTGTTTGGTGTCCTGTGTGCTGTGTTTGGTATGGTCGGTGATGTGTTTGGTCTCCTGTGTGCTGTGTTAGGTTTCCTATGTGCTGTGTTTGGTCTCCTGTGTGCGGCGTTTGGTATGGTCGGTACTGTGTTTGGTCTCCTGTGTGCTGTGTTTTGTGTGGTCGATGCTGTGTTTTGTGTGGTCGATGCTGTGTTTGGTGTGGTCGGTACTGTGTTTGGTGTGGTCGGTGCTGTGTTTGGTGTGGTCGCTGCTGTGTTTGGTGTGGTCGGTACTGTATTTGGTGTGGTCGGTGCTGTGTTTGGTGTGGTCGATACTGTGTTTGGTGTGGTCGATACTGTGTTTGGTGTGGTCGGTGCTGTGTTTGGTGTGGTCGGTACTGTGTTTGTTGTGGTCGGTGCTGTGTTTGGTGTGGTCGGTGCTGTGTTTGATGTGGTCGGTGCTGTGTTTGGTGTGGTCGGTACTGTGTTTGGTGTGGTCGGTGCTGTGTTTGGTCTCCTGTGTGCTGTGTTTGATGTGGTCGGTACTGTGTTTGGTGTGGTCGGTGTTGTGTTTGATGTGGTCGGTGCTGTGTTTGGTATGGTCGGTGCTGTGTTTGGTCTCCTGTGTGCTGTGTTTGATGTGGTCGGTGCTGTGTTTGGTCTCCTGTGTGTTGTATTTGGTTACCTATGTGCTGTGTTTGGTCTCCTGTGTGCTGTGTTTGGTGTGGTCGGTGCTGTGTTTGGTCTCCTGTGTGCTGTGTTTGGTCTCCTATGTGTTGTGTTTGATCTCCTGTGTGCTTTGTTTGATCTCCTGTGTGCTGTGTTTGGTCTCCTGTGTGCTGTGTTTGGTTTCCTGTATGTTGTGTTTGGTATCCTGTGTGATGTGTTTGGTCTCCTGTGTGCTGTGTTTGGTTTCCTGTATGTTGTGTTTGGTATCCTGTGTGCTGTGTTTGGTATCCTGTGTGCTGTGTTTGGTTTCCTGTGTATTGTGTTTGGTCTCCTGTGTGTTGTGTTTGGTATCCTGTGTACTGTGTTTGGTATCCTGTGTGCTGTGTTTGGTCTCTTGTGTGTTGTGTTTGGTATCCTGTGTACTGTGTTTGGTCTCCTGTGTGTTGTGTTTGGTATCCTGTGTACTGTGTTTGGTCTCCTGTGTGCTGTGTTTGGTATCCTGTGTGCTGTGTTTGGTTTTCTGTGTGCTGTGTTTGGTATCTTGTGTGCTGTGTTTGGTCTCCTGTGTGCTGTGTTTGGTCTCCTGTGTGCTGTGTTTGGTATCCTGTGTGCTGTGTTTGGTCTCCTGTGTGCTGTGTTTGGTCTCCTGTGTGCTGTGTTTGGTATCCTGTGTGCTGTGTTTGGTTTCCTGTCTGCTGTGTTTGGTTTCCTGTGTGCTGTGTTTGGTTTCCTGTGTGCTGTGTTTGGTATCCTGTGTGCTGTGTTTGGTTTCCTGTATGTTGTGTTTGGTATCCTGTGTACTGTGTTTGGTATCCTGTGTGATGTGTTTGGTTTCCTGTGTGTTGTGTTTGGTTTTCTATGTGCTGTGTTTGGTCTCCTATGTGCTGTGTTTGATTTCCTGTGTGTTGTGTTTGGTTTTCTATGTGCTGTGTTTGGTCTCCTATGTGCTTTGTTTGGTCTCCTGTGTGTTGTGTTTGGTGTGGTCGATGCTGTATTTGGTCTCCTGTGTGTTGTGTTTGATTTCCTGTGTGTTGTGTTTGGTTTCCTATGTGCTGTGTTTGGTTTCCTAGGTGCTTTGTTTGGTCTCCTGTGTGTTGTGTTTGGTGTGGTCGATGCTGTGTTTGGTCTCCTGTGTGTTGTGTTTGGTTTCCTATGTGCTGTGTTTGGTTTCCTAGGTGCTTTGTTTGGTCTCCTGTGTGCTGTGTTTGGTGTGGTCGGTGCTGTGTTTGCTCTCCTGTGTGTAGTATTTGGTGTGGTCGATGCTGTGTTTGGTGTGGTCGGTGCTGTGTTTGGTTTCTTGTGTGTTGTGTTTGGTGTGGTCGATGCTGTGTTTGGTTTCCTGTGTGTTGTGTTTGGTGTGGTCGGTGGTGTGTTTGGTGTGGTCGGTGCTGTGTTTGGTCTCCTGTGTGTTGTGTTTGGTGTGGTCGGTGGTGTGTTTGGTGTGGTCGGTGCTGTGTTTGGATTCCTGTGTGATGTGTTTGGTGTGGTCGGTGCTGTATTTGGTCTCCTGTGTGTTGTGTTTGGTGTAGTCGGTGTTGTGTTTGGTCTCTTGTGTGTTGTGTTTGGTGTGGTCGGTGTTGTGTTTGGTGTGGTCGGTGCTGTGTTTGGTTTCCTGTGTGTTGTGTTTGGGTTGGTCGGTGGTGTGTTTGGTCTCCTGTATATTGTGTTTGGTGTGGTCGGTGGTGTGTTTGGTCTCCTGTGTGTTGTGTTTGATATGGTCGGTACTGTGTTTGATGTGGTCGGTACTGTGTTTGGTGTGGTCGATGCTGTGTTTGGTGTGGTCGGTGTTGTGTTTGGTGTGGTCGGTGCTGTGTTTGGTTTCCTGTGTGTTGTGTTTGGTCTGGTCGGTGCTGTGTTTGGTCTGGTATATAAAGTATTTGGTGTGGTCGGTACTGTGTTTGGTCTCCTGTGTGTTGTGTTTGATGTGGTCGGTGGTGTGTTTGGTCTCCTGTGTGTTGTGTTTGGTGTGGTCGATGCTGTGTTTGGTCTCCTTTGTGATGTGTTTGGTGTGGTCGGTGCTGTGTTTGGTCTCCTGTGTGTTGTGTTAGATCTGGTCTGTGTTGTGTTTGGTCTGGTCGGTGGTGTGTTTGGTCTGGTCGGTGTTGTGTTTGGTCTGGTCGGTGGTGTGTTTGGTTTGGTCGGTGGTGTGTTTGGTCTGGCCGGTGTTGTGTTTGGTCTGGTCGGTGGTGTGTTTGGTCTGGTATATAAAGTGTTTGGTCTGGTCGGTGCTGTGTTTGGTCTCCTGTGTGTTGTGTTTGGTGTGGTCGGTGCTGTGTTTGGTCTCCTGTGTGTTGTGTTTGATCTGGTCTGTGTTGTGTTTGGTCTGGTCGGTGGTGTGTTTGGTCTGGTCGGTGTTGTGTTTGGTCTGGTCGGTGGTGTGTTTGGTTTGATCGGTGCTGTGTTTGGTCTGGTCTGTGTTGTGTTTGGTCTGGTCGGTGGTGTGTTTGATCTGGTCGGTGGTGTGTTTGGTCTGGTTGGTGTTGTGTTTGGTCTGGTCGGTGCTGTGTTTGGTCTGGTATATAAAGTGTTTGGTCTGGTCGGTGATGTGTTTGGTCTGGTCGGTGGTGTGTTTGGTCTGGTCTGTGTTGTGTTTGGTCTGGTCGGTGGTGTGTTTGATCTGGTCTGTGTTGTGTTTGGTCTGGTCGGTACTGTGTTTGGTGTGGTCGATGGTTTGTTTGGTCTGGTATATAAAGTGTTTGATCTGGTCGGTGATGTGTTTGGTCTGGTCTGTGTTGTGTTTGGTCAGGTTGGCTTGGTAGGAGCTGTGTTTGATCCGGTTGGAGCTGTGTTTGATCTGTTTGGAGCTCTGTTTGGTTTGGTCGGTGCTGTGTTTGGTATGGTGCGTGTTTTGTTTGGTTCGATTGATGCTGTGTTTGATATGGTCGGTGATCTGTTTGATCGTGTTGGTGCTGAGTTTGGTGTGGTCGGTGATGTGTTTGATATGGTCGGCTCTGTGTTTGGTCTGGTCGGTACTGTGCTTGGTCTGACGGTGGGTTCGTTTCCTCTTGTTGAAGGTGTGTTTGGTGTGGTCGATAGCGTGTCTGATTTGGACGAAGATAAGTCTGGTGTGGCTGGTGGTGTTTTTGGTCATGTTGCTGTTCATTCTTGTTAAGGTCTTGATTTGTTTGGTTTGATCCCTGTTGGGTTGGGTTTGGTCGTTGCTGAGTTTGATACAGTGGATGATGTGCTGAGTCTCGCTGAGTAGTTATTACCAAGTTCTCGTCCTTTACGCTCGCCTCAGCTGTGTTCTGTCCCTTCACTTGTGTTGGGGTAACAGGGAAGACTGTGATAGATTGAGTGGATCTACGCCGACTGGACAGGCTTACTTTGCTTGTCTTCTTGAGGGTATGGAAGGCTTCATTGTTCCAGGAGGGAGCGGTTTGTACCCAGGTGCCTGTTGTTAGTCTCTCCGTAAGAGTGTATGTTGCAAAAGTCTGCACAGTGGATTCCTCAGAGATGACAGAGGTGTAGTACATTGGATGGCTTGGTTTAATGAAAGTACTATGATCCTCACTGGCAGGTTTCTTGCTTTGCTGAATAGGCAGAGAGTGATGGGACCAGGTAAGAGGGATAACAATGTTCCAGGTGCCTATGCCGTGATTTTGCAATTCATCATACGAAGGTGCGGGACCGAAGGAATGGGAACTCTGCATTGAAGCGGCTGTGTGGTGAGAATTGAGAATAGGGGGTTTATCAGACAACGTAGATATCAAGCCATCTTTGCTGGTGATCCTAGAAGCTAACTTGTGATCATGTTTAGAGAGTTGTTGAAAAGGCTGCACTGGTGAAGATGGCCGGTTTGTTAATACAATCTGTGGTGAGTGTGAGGACGATGTGCCTTCTAACTGCACAAGTACATTCACTATACGGTAATCTGTTTTTGTTGCTCCAGCTGGAACATTTCTGTCTATATAACTTGGCATTATCGACACCATATCTTTATTGTTCAACACCATATTTGCAGTTGCCTGAAAACTGTCTGTACTGTCCCATAAGACGTGATCTGAGGACTTGGTATCATAGACCCATTTACTTGTTTTCGGCGAATCTGATATTTTCGAATACTCAAGCCATTCCTCTTGTACTTCATCACTGTTCGGTTGGTTAATTAATGAGGAAGCTTTTTGTGAATGAATTGATGGTGTTGGTGTGAGGTGAATAGTGGGAGTTGTTTGAGACAGAGTTTTATTATTATTTTCTGAAATGGTCTCTTGTCCGTGAGGCTTAGCGAATTTAACAGTTGTAAGTTCGCTGAAGCGATGAAAGGATTCCTCGTTTTTCTTCTGAGACACTAAATTTTCTTGCAAAGGTAGCACTTCAGGGTGTATCGGGTGGTCATAGAGGAATGTTACGGAGGGTTCAGTCTCAGGCAATACCTTGATGGTGGATGAAAAGTCTGTTAAGGAGGCAGTTTTTGTGACTGCAGTGACTTCAGAAGTCGATGGGTCGGGTGTGATGTCGAGTGTTGTTGCGGAGAGGTCAGGGATCAAAGTGACGGTGTGTGTGAGTGTGACAACATTCACTGGGGAGGCCTCCAAAGAGATACTAAAACTAGGAAAGGATGTTGATGTAAAGGACATTTGTTCAGGTATAATGGGCGTCACAGGTAAATCTGGAATCTCTGTTGTGGATGGCTCTTGGTCTCGCACCGCAGTATTCGAACCAGAGACTAAGAGCTTCATCAAGTTAACTAGATAGCTAAGAACTTCCACACGAGTAGTATTCCGGGGAAGGACGTTGTGCGCTGCATTTATCAGTATCGACTGAAATTTGTTAATTTGGGAATCTATTGTGTCCAGCACTATGTTCGGCTTGCTTAGTAGATTATTGTATCTATTTATTACATCATCTTGAAAAAGAGAAGCCAGATGAGGTTGAATAAGACCTGATGACATCATTATGGAAGGTAATCTTATCTGAGGTAAAGAAAGGGTCTTAGATGTTGTATAAGTACTAGGAGACGCATACTTGTTTGAATGTGAAAGGGTGAAGAACAATTCATCTTCATTGCCGTTGGAAGAATGTGTTGACAATATGAATCGTGTGTTGACTAATGGAGGGAGAGTCACACTTTTTGTTGGATGCAGATCATATGATGTCCAGGGAGCAGGAGCATGTTGATGTGCAGGATAAGATAACATATACCTAAAGCTTGGATCGTATATGCTTTGAAGAAAATAGTCCAGTGATTCGACAAAGTAGCCATCCTGTGTAAATCCAAGAACTGTTCCTGAACGGCTTGGGTGATGATAGTTTACCAGAGTGTTGCCAAACCTCGATTGATCCGCTAAATAAGTGTCCTGGTGGGGCATGTGGGTGATTTTATGTACTAAGTTCTGCCCCTGTAATTCATCACCTTTGAAACTTTGACTTGAACTATGGGAGACAACAGGCAGGTAAGGATGTTGAAAAATGTAAGGAATACGCGTAACAGAAGTTCCGAAGTTCCCTTGTTTTGCCACAGTTCCTGTTACGGAGTTGGAAGTGCGTGCAGTAGCGTCTGTTGCGGGGTGAGAGACGGTAATCGGCTGTGTGATCAGTCTAAAGGGCAGCAATGCATCGTCTGTCACCAACGAGTCACTCATGATTTCTTCTGGATAACTCTTGAGACTGAAGGGAAGATGTAGCTGAGGTTGGATTTTTTGAGGCGTGAAAGGCCAAGTGAAGGACCTTCTTAAAGATCCAGTCATCGGTGTCATGGCTCGCCTCACTTTTGTCTTACTTAGAGCAATCGATGAATTACTAACAACAGATTCCTTAAAGTATTTATGCATTTCACTTTGACTGATATTCCTTGCATTGCCACTTTGCAATCTACTGGACTTACCTGTCTCGGCATTGAGATTAAGAAAGATTAAGTGAGAATCAGGAAGTGTTGGTGAGTCTTGAGAATGAACGGTATCTTTAGATGAGCCTTGTTCATTGGTGTTCTTTGTATCACCGTGATGCATGTTGTTTTCTGTGTTATTATCTCGGAGTTCCAGCATCGACGAATCTGTAATATGGAATTCATGGTGACAGAAAATTCATAACTATTATTGTTATCATGATCATTATTGTCAATTACTTCCAACAATGATGCAACCACATGAACCCGTGTCAAAGTGGACGCAATCTACGACCCCTTCAATCTTCAATATCAATTCTCTGTTAGTCATAACGTATAGCTTTCCTTACCGCTTCAAAACTATTCTATGACCTACGTAAATACAATCTCATATTGTTATCATAAGTATGTCAACAGGGAAGATGATTGCATGATTTGTTTGAAATATTTGGGGTTTCCTGTTGACTTATTCATTGATCTTTTTTTTTTCCAGATTAATGATTGTCTAGCACAGTGTGAAATGACCTGCAAATAAATGTTATGCGCTGTAAAAAGGAAAAAAGCTCAAGTCAAAAAATAGTTTCTCTTTTTCACATACATAATGATTTCTTGCAGTATTCCAAGGTGTTACGTGAGTAGTATAGATCTGATCAATCTTACCATTCTGTCCACATGCAAGTCTTGAACTCTCCAGATCTTCACCTAAACATCAGCAGAACCCTAACTATCATGAACCAGAGAAAGTATTTAAATAGATAACGAGATGTATAGCCAACTAAAAAAAATTATTCCATTCGCGGTGTTTATACAATTGCACAGACGGCTATATAGGAAGGAATGTATGGCCTCAAAATAGAACTGGCACCACTGTCTTAATTAAGCTTAGTCACTGTTATTGATTGCATACTACTAAAGTTAATGACACTCCCATCTACGCTAGTACTGTACGTCTGAGAAGCAACATGAAACAGAACGATTATGAACTAGCGACGCCTCGCAGCTACTGGTTAGTTTCCAATCCTACAAGTTGATTGGTCATTGTAACATCGGCATTTGTCTGAATTGCGTTCCAAGACACACTATATAGTGCAATTTTGTTCATATATCTCAGTTATTGGGTTAGAAATAAACAACTTGGGGGAGGGGAGAGAGAGAGAGAGAGAGAGAGAGAGAGAGAGAGAGAGAGAGAGAGAGAGAGAGAGAGAGAGAGAGAGAGAGAGAGAGAGAGAGAGAGAGAGAGAGAGAGAGACAGAGAGACAGAGAGAGAGACAGAGACAGAGACAGAGACAGAGACAGAGACAGAGACAGAGACAGAGACAGAGACAGAGACAGAGACAGAGACAGAGACAGAGACAGAGACAGAGACAGAGACAGAGACAGAGACAGAGACAGAGGAGACAGAGACAGAGACAGAGACAGAGACAGAGACAGAGACAGAGACAGAGAGAGAGAGAGAGAGAGAGAGAGAGAGAGAGAGAGAGAGAGAGAGAGAGAGAGAGAGAGAGAGAGAGAGAGAGAGAGAGAGAGAGAGAGAGAGAGAGAGAGAGAGAGAGATGATCAAAGCCAACCCACCTGCCTAGAACACAAAGCCTGGTGAGACTGAAGCTGATGACATCATAAGCTGCCACTAGTATGATGTCATAAGTCGTATTTAGGTCATTGATGATAGCAAACAAGTTGTTATCAATGACATCATCAACTCCATGCTCAGCCCTTAAGTTTTATGAGACCTTAGGTAGGCAATAAAAATAATCTCTATACCTCCATATGCAACGCTTCAGTAAACAATGTGTGGTTGGTTAAAAATCCCATTGAAAGGATTAGGCTATAAGATGCCAATTGTGTTCTTAGTTGTATTGTTGTTCCGTTCGTACGTGGACCACAACAGTATATTGGTTACAAGCTGTAAATTCTATCTCAATTAACGGTGTGGTATGAATGGGCGGTGCTGCCGTAAATGAACGAACGGTGAGTGTCAAAGTGGCACTCAACACAACAACAACATCTAAACTCCAGTACCACGTTAAATCAGTCTGACAGTGCGAGAAAATAACAAGAAAAATACTGTATCGTCCTGCATTGAGCTCCTAATCTGTTGTGTCCGATGACCATGACCGAGTAGCACATTTTTGTGTAGAACAGTCCACTCACTCCCCAACCACAGCTACAGCAAAACGTAGTACCACTCATGATATTGCCCTTCAATTTTAACAACACTGAACACAGTACATTCAACCCACACACACACACACACACACACACACACACACACACACACACACACACACACACACACACACACACACACACACACACACACACACACACACACACACACACACACACACACACACACACACACACACACACACACACACACACACACACACACACACACACACACACACACACACACACACACACACACACACACACATAAATACATACCAAAGAGTTCATCCGTACATTCTAGCAGCATGTGAAGCTTATGAGTATGCAACACTCACAAACAAATTCATAATTACGTAATAGAAGAAAAAAAAGTTAGCTGATTCATATTACAAAGCGAACATTCATTAACAAAACTTTATATATAACCATTTTTTTGCAGGTAATAACTAATGCAAAATAGTACATGTTTTGGCAGAAAAAAAAAAAAAAAAAAAAGTATTTTATTAGTGAACGAGGTTTGAGCTGAAGCAGAAGTGTAGCCGAACATCACTAAATTGGCTTAGGCCTTAGAGCAGTGATTTTCAACCTTTTTCATCTCACGGCACATTTAGCTAGGCAATAAAATGATCGAGGCACGCCATCAGAATTTAAGGAGATATTTGATTATTTAAAAGAATAGAAATGATAAGAATGTGTTCCGAAAGAGGGCCCAAAATCCACCGAACTGTTGCTCTGATTTGACTCTTTTTTTTTTTTTTTTTTTTGGCCATCAGCCATGGCAGAGGCTATTAGGCCATATAAATTAAATTTTGAACTTATTTTTTATTTATTTATCAAATTTTATTTTATTTTATTATTTTTTTTATTATTATTATTTTTTTTTATATATTTTTTTCCCTTTAATTTATTTACATGTTTGTTTGTTTGTTTGTTTGTTTGTTTGATTTTTTTTTATTTTATTAATTTTATATTTGTACATAGAAAATAAAAAATAAAAAATAAATAAATAAAAATATATTCATACAATTCCAGTCACGCATCATGCATACACATTCATTCTTGGGGCCTGAACCTAAGGCAAAACTAAAGTCATTAGTCAGGGTAAGTGGGGGACAAAAATGATACATACATATAATGGGGGAGGATACGTACGAATACGTATTTACAATAAATTTGGGGATAAGTGCATGACATTCACGCTAGACACATAATCATTCATTCAAAACATATTTATAATAAAGGAAAGTGCAGTATATACAAAGTGTCAATAATAAAAAAGAAAAACATTGAAATATACAAGTAAGTCATAACTCTTTGATTAAGTTGGTCTCGGCCAGGAAAATCATCAGGTTATCGACCACATCCGGATGCTGGTCACCCAGAAGGGTGGTCTGCGTCATCGGAAGGCGGCGGGCCTCACAGCAAGCTGCGAGGGACCGTCGCGCCTCCCGATAACGCACACAGTGAAGCAGGATGTGGTCGATAGAGAGGGTAGTGTGACAGGTGATGCATTGGGGTGGGAAGGCGTGGGCGATGTAGGGGAGCATGTGAGTGGGTAGGGTGCAGCCCATCCTGAGGCGTCCGAAGACCACCTCCTGACGCCTTGTGGGGCGGTTGGAGGAAGTCCACTCACCTAGGATGGGTTTTATTGTGGTAAGATGGAGGTTGTCCCAGTGACTTTGCCACAGGAGGTAAACTGATGATTTTGCAGCCGAGAGACATGACTGCAGATCGCGACGGAGGTTCCACGCTCCCTCGAGCTCTGCAGCGGACCTAGCCAGCATGTCAGCCTGCTCATTCCCGTAAATACGCGAATGACCAGGCACCCAAAACAAAGCGAAAGACTTACGGCGTGAATTTAGCTTATTAATGATATTGCCTTGGATTTCATTGGCATCTGTGCGCCCTGACTCTATCGCCTGAAGGGCTGACATAGAGTCCGTGAAAATGACAATTACGTTATGATTTGAATTTAGTGCATAGTCTATGGCTTTATCAATTGCAAAAAGTTCTGAGGAAAACACCGATGTATGGGAAGGTAGTCGGAACCTGAGGGCACATTCACTCGACCAAACACTAGCACCCACACATTCACTCGACTTGGAGCCGTCAGTGTACAGGTGGAGGGAGGGAGGGAGGCTAGCGACGAGAGCCCGGAAGTGATAGCCTATCTCCACTTCGGTCATGGCAGGCTTGTGGTTGGGTAGCCATTTGATAATAATGTTGGCATTGGGCTCCCAAGGGGCTTTTGTTTGTTGCACAAGCTGGTCAACACCGTCAAGGTCCACTTCACACTTCTGGCATAAAGTGTGAAGGCGGACAGCTAGTGGACGGTGTCGACCAGTGTGGAGATGGTGGTGCTGCTTAATAACAGTAGCTGCCATGAGACCGAGTGGAGTCTTCCGGGCCGTTGACAGGCCGTATGCCAGTAATAGGCCGTCCCGTCGCATACTTAGTGGTGGTATATTGGCCTCAACCTCCAAACGCCTCACGCGTGTACACCGTAGGGCTCCAAGACACATTCGCAGACATGCATTCTGAAATACATCCAGCCTCCTCAGTATTGCGTCCGACGCTGACCCATACACCGGTGAGCCATAGTCTAAGTGAGAACGAATTAAGGACTTGTACGCCATTAATAAAGAGTTTCTGTCTGCTCCCCAAGAAGTATCTGATAGGTATTTTAGGACATTGACTGTTTTATGGCAACGAACTAGTAAATTATTTATGTGTGTTTTCCAATTGAGTCTGCTGTCAAAATGCAGACCCAAGAACTTAACTGAATTTTGAAACGGTATCGGCTGACCTTGAAGAGAAATATGCAAAGCGGGAATTTTACGTTGAGTGAAAACTACACCGATACACTTTGGAACAGAAAACTTAAATCCCCACAGAGAGGCCCACTGTTGGACGGAGTCAAGAGCAATTTGAATCCGTCCAGCCGAGAACTGCGCATTTGGCGACGAATGCCATAACGCACAGTCGTCAGCATAGAGCGAGTATTTAAGATTTCTTGGGACAGGAGTTGATGACAGAATATCATTAATCATAACACAAAATAAAGTAGGACTAAGAACACTACCCTGTGGCACCCCATTTTCCTGGACATAAATGTCCGAGAATACGTTACCGGGAAGCTTGACAGAGAAAGTTCTGTCCTGTAAGAAATTATAAACAAAAATAGGCAAGTTACCTCTTAAACCGTGAGCATGGAGTTTCATGAGGATACCGTGTCGCCATGTCATGTCGAAGGCTTTGTGAATGTCCAAGAACACTCCTATCATGAATTCTTTTTTGGCGAAAGCCTCTGAAATGCAATGCTCCAGGTGCATTAAATGGTCCATCGTGCTTCGGTATTTACGAAAACCCGATTGTTGACCACTTAACACACCTTTTGCTTCTAAAACAAAAAATAGCCTTTTGTTAATCATGCGTTCCATGACCTTACAGAGACAGCTCGTGAGCGCAATAGGGCGAAACGCACTGGGGTCCGTAAGGCGACCAGTCTTTTTGGGTATTGGGATAACGTGAGCAAAGTGCCAAGATTGGGGGAAGGTGTGAGTGGTCCAGATTCTATTATAAAGGGAGAGTAATTTAGTAAGTGAACTAGGGCCGAGATGTTGGAGCATGCTGTATGATATTTGATCTGGACCAGGACTGGAGCCTTTACAGGATTTCAGGGCAAGGAGGAGTTCATCCGGCGTAAACTCTGAGTTGTAATCAGTGTTTACGCCTCCTGTGGCAAAGTTTGGGACTGTTTGTTCTGCTGCCTCCTTCCGGGGAAGGAAGGCAGGGTGGAACGAGGCGGAGCTACTCGCCTGTTCAAACTGCCGGGCTAGTACGTTGGCAATAACTGGGGGAGTGTCTGAAACATCCCCGTTGGTGATGACTGTGGTTATTGGAGTGCTTGTTTTTTTCCCGCTAAGGATATGGACTGTGTTTCATACCTGTCCTAGCGGGGTTGTACGGTTTACTGATGCAGTGAACTCTCTGAAAGAGCCTCTCTTAGCTTGAAGGATGACTTTCCTTGCCTGAGCCCTTACCTTTTTATAGGCCATGAAATTAGCTTGACTGGGCTGCTGGCTGAAATACCTGTATCGCCTATTACGCTCACGAAGTGCTTGTCGGCAATCCGTTGTCCACCATGGAACTCCATGCTTTGTGTGAATTGTAGAAGTTTTCGGAATACATGCCTCAGCAGCGTGTAAAATGGATTGTGTTGCGTTGCTAACCATTGTGTCAGTGTCCTCGCCAGATATATCCACATCGGCGATCACACGGAAGGTTGCCCAATCTGCTTTCTTAAAATTAAATTTAGGTGGAGGAGGGATAGTGGCAACGTCGCGTGCGTAAGAAATGCAGATTGGTAGGTGGTCACTTCCGTGTGCGTCATCGCTGACCTCCCAAGAGAAGTCAGAGAACATATTTGGCGAGGCCAATGACAAGTCAATGGCAGTCGCGTTACCTGTCCGATCGTCTACACGAGTCGCACAACCATTATTCAGAAGACAGAGGTTTGTCTGTAGGAGAATGTTAACAATCTGTTCCCCACGTACACTTGACCTCTCACTGCCTCATTGCTGATGATGGGCGTTAAAGTCGCCCAAAACCAGCTTATTGCCTGGAAGCTGGCGAAATAACGACCTTAAGTCATCATCAGCAATAGGCGTATTGGGAGGCAAGTAGAGAGAACAGATAGCCAGATACGTGCCATTGAATTTCACTCTGCACGCGACTGCCTCCAGAGTGGTATCCAACGTCACTTCTGTGTGTGGTAGTGTTTTATGTGTGTATACGGCCACGCCGTGACCGTCGTGTCTTCTGTACGCATGGTAGTGTTTTAGTACTGAGGGATCAGGATGATCCTCCAGCATCGTCTCTTGTAGGCAAATAACGGACGGCCTGTGTAAGTTCACTAAAAGTGACAAATATGGAAGTTTATTCCGAATACTTCTACAGTTCCACTGTAAAACGTTGAACGTAATGGTTTAAGAGTTACGATGGGGGTGGCTGTGTTTCTTAGGTTTTTTGCGCTCGGAGGCGCTAGCCGGGGACCTCTCTCGGCCCTTGCAAGAGGAGATCTGCATCGGTTCATCAATAGTTAACTCCCCGGAGCTGGTCGAGAGGGAGCGAGCGTGAGAGCTCCTCCTCGATGGCGCGGGAGCTGGGATGATATGAGAGGAGGAATTGCGCTCTAATCTTGTGTAATTACATTTAATGTTATCCTTGTCATTCTTTTCTGTCTTCTTAGCTGGAGTGGTAGAGACAGCAGAGGCATATTTGGTTTTAGTGGAGGAGGAGGAGGAGGAGGAGGTAGAGGTGGAGGTGGAGGAGGAGGTGGAGGAGGAGGAGGGGGAGGAGGAAGAGGCAGGTGTGGTTGTTTTCATGATAGTAGGTGTTGGAGGAGTAGATGAGGTATTCGTAGTAAGAGAAACAGCTTGGGCAGGTGCAGCCGGCAGAGGCTCAGTCTGAATCGAAACAGACTTCATCACTGGACGCATCTGTACGCTTGCCGCGTATGAAACGCCTGGAGAAGGCGCGACGTGCGCCTCCTTCACTCGCTTCCTCGCGTCAAAGTACGAGATGCCTTCGACTGCCTTAACGGTACAGACCTCTTTCTCCAGCTTCCAAGCAGGACAATCCCGCGAGAAAGTAGAGTGAGCTTCTGAACAGTTACGACACTTCTCTACCAATGACGAACACTGTTCCGACGAATGACCTTCGCAAGCACACTTACCACAAAAAGAGTGAACCGAATGACAAACATTTCCGTGGTGACCATAGAGTTGACATTTAAAGCATCGAAGAGGGTTTGGAATATAGGGACGAACGGGAACCCGCTCGTATCCTACATCCACTCTATCGGGCAACTTGGCAATAGCAAAAGTTAAAGTGACTGAAGCAGTGTTCCTTCTCTCGCCGTCAACGAATTTAGTTATTTTACGAGCCCCAATGACGCCCTGATCATACATGTTATCAACGATTTCGTCTTCCGTCATATCCACAAAGTCGCGATGGGAGGCAACCCCCCGACACGAGTTCATGGATACTGGGATCGAAGCTTCAATCTCAATATCATGCATGCGTCGTAGCTTCATTAGGGAACTGACTTGTTTTGAGTTGAATGTTTCTATTAACAGATCTCCGCTTGCAAGTTTTTTAACATTGGCAACAGTACCAATGTTTACATCAATTACTTTTTTTATTATGAAGGAATTTACAGTGGATAAGCGGGTCTGGGTCTTAGATTTCAATGTCACAAATGTAGCTTGGTCGTAGGAGATGGGCCGTGTGGTTGTCGGGGGTGGTCGGTCAGGACCCTCCCTCCCCCTGGAGGGGGGAGAGGGGGAGGCGGCCTCAGCCATGGGGTACACCCCCCTCCTGCAGGAGGGGAGCGGGACACAAGCGGGAGGACACCAGGGAGGAGTTTCCTAGAGTCAGATTGTCTTGCCAAACCACTCCGATCGGTGTTAATTCACCCCAAAAGCACGCTCACTGAGGCGGACACTCCGTAGGTGAGAGAGGAAGGACAATCTGACAACCTGACAACAGACACTTACTGTTGTCACTAAGGTGAGGACAATGAGGTAGCAAAACTCAGTACATGGGTAGAGGGACACCTATATTTATTTATCTAACCTAGACCTGAAGGGCCGTCAAAATATATTAACACCCGAAGGTGAAAGACATAAGCAGCAGGACGACAAGTACACAGTACTGTGTCTGGGCTCAGTCTGGATTTGACTTTTTTTTTTTTTTTTTTTTTTTTTTTTGCCATCAGCCATGGCAGAGGCTATTAGGCCATATAAATTAAATTTTGAACTTATTTTTTATTTATTTATCAAATTTTATTTATTTTTTATTTTTTATTTATTTATTTATTTATTTTTTTTTTTTTTCCCTTTAATTTATTTACATATTTGTTTTTTTGTTTGTTTGTTTGATTTTTTTTTTTTTTTATTAATTTTATATTTGTACATAGAAAAGAAAAAAGAAATAAATAAATAAAAATATATTCATACAATTCCAGTCACGCATCATGCATACACATTCATTCTTGGGGCCTGAACCTAAGGCAAAACTAAAGTCATTAGTCAGGGTAAGTGGGGGACAAAAATGATACGGCACATTTAGCTAGGCAATAAAATGATCGAGACACACCATCAGAATTTAAGGAGATATTTGATTATTTAAAAGAATAGAAATGATAAGAATGTGTTCCGAAAGAGCGCCCAAAATCCACCGAACTGTTGCTTTGATTTGACTCGTGTGAGCCCACCTTTATATCTCTGGCTTACATCCCTGAGCACGTCAGGCAGCCTGCAAAAAAGTGGTATAGCAATACCCCCAAGCCACCTTCGCGCATGCGCATTACTGCAGGGTAGTGGAGATTGGCGGTTCTACACGACTGAATCCAGGAGAGACTGCCAATTGGGCCTTTAACGAACAATACATTTATTTATTGTAGTGTTGAAAAATAAGAGTTTAAGACATAATTTCAAAATGTGTCTAATACAATTTCTGGAAAAAAATACTGGAAACCCTGTCCCACGACCCTTCCTTGAAGGAGGATCAACCCTACTAAGACACCCGCGGCACACCCACGGATGCTTCACGGCACACTAGTGTGCCGCGGCACACCGGTTGAAAATCACTGCCTTAGAGGAACATTTCACCACGATCGGTACTTAATCTCCGTTTTTGACATTGAACCTGGATCAAAACCTGTTACACTAAAATACAAGGATAATTGCAATATTCACGCAAGTTATCTCAGCTACGAAGTGGGAGTGTCATTAAATTATTGAATGACCCGCAGAGGAGAAAAGGCGGTTTGGCAGTCTATGAATCTTGTGCTTTGGTTTGGATTCTAATCTCAATTTAGCGCTTCCGAGATACTCTATAATACTTGGAGTCATTGCCGTACAGGAATGTTACCAAGATCTTCATGAGGAAAGAGGTAACAGTAAGAGAAAATACTTCAGTAGAATGATAAACGACTTAACTGTAATGACGTTTAAATGTATTGCCATCATAATCAAATAGAAACGAAAGATTCATAAACTCAGAGTAGGTGATTACGCTATAAGTGTAAGTCAAGGTTGAAGGTTCTGAAGCAGTATTAGTATTTACCTTGAGTGTGGTTGCTGTGGTATGGGTGGGCTGTGGTGGCATGGAGGAAGACGAAGGCGTGGATGAGGATGTAGATGAGAGTATACACTACAGGGTGTGTACCAACTACTTCGTTCATCTTGGCCTATGCTGCTTCTTATTAATCAATCGCTGTATTTAAGTCGATACTCTCCTCTTCCGTTTACAAACTTAGAATTATATCATTGTAGTTTTCAAATGATGATTCCGGAGATGTGGGTTATTATATCATTATTGTTTTTATTATCATCATTGTTATTATTTATGTGTATGTGCGTGTGTTGTTGCTACTGTTTCTTTCTTGTTTTATCAGTAAGGTTTTGCAGCAGTTCACTTTAAATATAACAATGGTTGGAAGGAGCTATATAACCACCACTACCACACACACACCTGTTCGCTTGTGACTGACGGACCACTCCACAGTACAACCTCGACCATCCCGCTGAGTCACTGGGAAGCTGTGTGGCTGTGTTCATGATGGAGTGGAGTCTTGTAATTGCGAAGAGATTATAACTGCTGTTTCCTTCTCTATCTCCTTTTCTTCTCTCTC
>JAXIVD010001928.1:67500-71457 GCA_036785275.1 Cancer borealis | reverse complement strand
GGGAGGAGGAGGAGGAGGAGGAGGAGAAAGAGAAAGAAACAGAGGAAAGGAGGATAGGAAGGAAAACAACGAGAGAGAAAGAGACAGACAGAGAGGAGAGAGAGAGAGAGAGAGAGAGAGAGAGAGAGAGAGAGAGAGAGAGAGAGAGAGAGAGAGAGAGAGAGAGAGAGAGAGAGGAAAAAGAGGGGTGGAGAGAAGGGGAATTACACACACACACACACACACACACATTGGATTGGACAACCTACCAGAAAGGGAGAGAGAGAGAGAGAGAGAGAGAGAGAGAGAGAGAGAGAGAGAGAGAGAGAGAGAGAGAGAGGGAGAGGGAGAGGAGAAGGAAACAGGGATAGGGGTGAGGGGAAAGAGAGAGAGAGAGAGAGAGAGAGAGAGAGAGAGAGAGTGCCGCTGTTGCTGCCACTATTGATTATGAACCAGTGGGGGGAAAGCAAGAGGGAGAGAGAGAGAGAGAAACCGAGAGAGAGACCGAGAGAGAGAGAGAGAGAGTGAGACAGAGATAGAGAGAGAGGAAGGGAGGGCGGGAGGGCAGACAAGAGGCTCTGCTACCACACCACCACAATCACACCCTTACCAGGACGTCCTTGGAGCTACACTTGATACTGAAGACGCCCACACCCTCCCCCCCGCCCCTCACGCCCACACGCCCCCCTAAGCATCATGTAACTCCAGTCTCCTGCCCCTAAAGATGAGGGGAGGGGAGGAGGATGGTTCAGGGCTTGGCTTGAGACCCTGGCGAGCCCTACACACTCTCTATATAGGGTGTAAGGGTGGTTATAGGGGTGGGTGGAAAGCCTATAACACCCCTAACATGTAGCTCCTAACTACAACCTCAACCCAACTACAACCCAAGCAACCAAGTCTTCCAAAGTGTTGTGATTTACGTAATTTTAAGCTGCAACCCAAGTCTTCCAGTTTTGGGGCCTTCTGTGTACGTGTGTGTGTGTGCGTGCGTGTGTGTACGTGTTTCGATATATATATTATGTGTGTGGAGTAACGTGGACGTGTACCAGCCTCTAAGTACTGTATGTGTGTACGTGTGTGTGTATGTGTGTGTGTTGATGCCCTGGTGTGTGCGTGCCCCGTCCCGTGTGGCATCGATCTGTGGCACTGTGGCACTCTACCTTGGCACTGAACTAACACTGGGCACTGATCATCCTGCCCTGGTGCCCTTCGCTCTCTGTGGCACCTATTACAAGAGTGTCGTGCCCTTAGAACTGGGCATAGCAGAGACAACCTTCCCAGTGAGGCATTGTGAGTCTCCTTATAAGTCCTCCAGCCGTGCCCTTAGAGCTTAACAAAGGGCATAGAGGGAGGTGGTGCCCTTAGGTGCTGTCCTCCCTCCTATTGGGTACTGGTCTCAAAATACCCTTAGTACCCCTTCCAAGGCCTACCACGCCCTTCAGAGCTGTGTTAGGGCGTGGGCATAGGGCATAGAGTGAAGTTGTGCTCTTAGCTTGGTGCAGTTGTGGGCGTGGTGGTGCCCTTAGCTTGTAGTCGTGGGCGTGGTATTAAGGTTTGATGAGCCAACCGTCAGCTCCACCCGAGGGAGGGCCGTGGGAGCAGCTAGTGGCCTCCCTGCTAGCCCAACACACAGCCCTCCTACACAAGCTAGCAGCAGTGGCACCTCCCTCAGCTGTCCTCCCGTGCACCCCTGCCCTCCAGCACGCCCTCACGCCCTCACGCTCACCCGCCCTTAGCCTAGGACACCACGCTAGGAGGAATTGGCGTAATAGACGGAATAGACAGAGGAAGAAGTTACGCCGTTTGTACCACCACGCTAATGTTGACGGTACACCCTGGAGGCATTCTGAAGACTACCACCGTCCCCATCACCCTGCCGCACCCTCATCAGACTCCACGCCTCCCCTACCGCCATCACACCCTACTCCTGCTGAAGCGCCATCCTCCCCCTGCACCACCACCACCACCACTACCACCACCCATGTTCGGCGCACCCTCCGCTCTGTTGTCAGGTATACATATATATGCATACGTAGTACATACATACACACACACACGGCCGTGAAAGTCTTAGGTGCCGCGATGCCACATTTCGTTTACTCGTGCATAACAAAATGACATCAAATCATACATATATACACACATACATGCATATATATACATACATACACACTTATACACTCACGGCCGTGAAAGTCTTATGTGCCTCAGTGCCACATTTCGTTTACTCGTGCTTAACAAAATGACATCAAATCATACATATATACACATATATACACATATATATATATATAAATATATATATATATATATATATATATATATATATATATATATATATATATATATATATATATATACACACACACACACACACACACACACACACACACACACACACCTATACACACACGGCCGTGAAAGTCTTAGGTGCCGCCGTGCCACATTTCGTTTACTCGTGCTTAACAAAATTACAACAAATCTGAGGTTAAACTTTTCCTCCACCTTCCTCTCCTTCTCATTGTCTTAAACTCACATTTCCATTATTATTAACGCATTTGTGACGAAAATTTTTTTTTGAATTTTGTCCCCAGAATTGCTACCAGGCTTGTGATCCAACATGTTTTTGTCATTTTTCTCCGTAACTATTAGTTGTACAGGAATAATGCATAGATTCAAACTTGTTCAGCTTGCCTCGCTCTACCTGATGCTGTCATCCTATTTACAATTACTACCATACTTTAAGAGTAGAAAATAAGTTTGTTTAAAAACATTATTTTTAAGTTTTCTAGTTTATTTATATTTCAGTGACATTCAATTATAGCTCAGAAAAACGGGCGTTTTCTGCTCTATCTTTTTTATTCCTAATGTTTTTTTAAGTAAATCTCATACTTTTTGAGTTATTTTGAAAAACATGATTTCTTGAAAAAAATCTAAGGGTACCCCCTGCAAATTTTTATAACATTTTTCGATATCTCAGAATTTGATGAAAATTGGTGTATAATGGTTTTTGAACATGACGAACACGAATATGGAGTCAGTTTTTTTATCAGTATATTATTAAGCATCCATTCACCCACTAATTCACTATATTGTACCCGGACACCAAAACTCACCCACACACCCACACACCATACCCCCAATGAACCCAAAAACACCCACACCCACACCCACACCCACTCTCCCCATACTCACCCAGCCTTCACCTTTCCTCCCCCAGTGTGCGTGAGACCCATGCGCTAGCGGAGGCCCAGCAGGAAAAAAACTCTCGCCTTAAGGAAGCGTTCGGCATCTCAGAATACTTTGTGGAAGGTTCATCTCTAGACCCCAATCGCAAGGCTAAGGAGGAGCTAGCTAGGGCAGCCGCGGAGGGAGCAGCAGCGGCAGCGGCGAGTAACTCAGGGGCCGCGGGTGAAAAGAAGAAATACGGATGGGTGAACACGCCCTCACCCTCCCCGTCACCCGAACACACACCCACCCAGACCTCATCCAGCACCAAGAGGGAGAAGAAGGAGAAGAAGAAGAAGAAGAAACGTAGCCGTGACAGGTGAGAGAGAGAGAGAGAGAGAGAGAGAGAGAGAGAGAGAGAGAGAGAGAGAGAGAGAGAGAGAGAGAGAGAGAGAGAGAGAGAGAGAGAGAGAGAGAGAGAGATAATAATACGTTAATGAAATTTTAAAAAAGATATATATATATAGAAAAATAATCAGAGAGAGTGAAAGAGAGAGAGACACATACACACACACACACACACACACACACACACACACACACACACACACACACACACACACACATACGTACATACATACATACATACTTTTTTCCCTCCTCAGGTCCTCCAGTGCAGAATCTTCCCGTAAGAAGCAGCACAAGGGAAAAAAGGGGAAACATAGCAGGTAGGTTTTTTCCCTCCATAGCTATTATTTCCCCTCCCTCTACCTTCCCCCCTTCCCTCCCTTCCCTTCCCTTCCCCCCTTC
>JAXIVD010001928.1:12500-60000 GCA_036785275.1 Cancer borealis | reverse complement strand
TAATTTTAGTGAAGTTTGATGTTGTAATGTAATGCCTAATTAGTGGTATTTTGACACCTAGGTAATTAAGTAAGTAAGTATAAGTGATTAGTGTTAATTAGTGTTTGATGTATGGAGATTAATTATTTAGTTCTTAATGAGGGGAATGCATGAGTTATTTTTATTTTTATTTTTATTTATTTTTTTTTTTTTCTTCTAGAGAGAATATAAGTTTAGAATTTTTGATATACGTATATTTTTGGATATAAAAGATGTATTAACAGAATCATTATTGCTTTTTTTTTTTGAATATGCTGTTTTGTTTTGATTATCATTATCATTATTATTATCATTTATTATCATTATTATTATTTTCATTTCATTAATTACATATTGTTGCATTATTCTTAGTTTTAGTTCACTGACAAATATTGTAAATCATTAAACAGTAGTATTGCTTGACTCTCTCTCTCTCTCTCTCTCTCTCTCTCTCTCTCTCTATCTCTATCTCTATCTCCCTCTCTCTTTATTAGTAGTGCATAGGAAGTAGAGGACATGTGCGTGTGTGTCTGTGCGTGTGCGTGTGTTCTGCATGTACGTACAGGAGTGAGCGTGCTGTACCCTTAGAGCTGTGCCGCTGTGGATCATTGCCACTGTGCTCAATGCTGTACCCTCACACTTTAGAGTCAATAAAAACTGTACCTCTATGCTTCAGTTTTTGTTTGTTTTCTTTGTTTTCCTTATTTTGCTGAGCTGTAACTTTCTCTGGGGTGCTTGTCCCCCCCAAACACCCCACCCCCAGTACCACCACCACCACCACCACCACCACCACCACCACAGGGCATAGCATGATATATATAAACCCCAGATATTTATTACATGCCCGGCCACTTACGCTCTGTCTCCCCCAGCTCCCCCGACGCACCCCGCCCCCGGAACAAGCGCCACACCACCACCAGCCCGGCCGCAGACTCCTCCCCCGACAACCTCCCCCAAGATGCCACACCTCGCCCCCCCAAAGAAGGAAGGAGGGAGAGGAAGGGGGAGAAGAACATCGACATGGATTGGTCCCGGGAGAAGGATTACTCAGAGGAGGATGGAGGGGGGAGCCGGGACATGAGTCTATCCCCCCTACAGAAACCAGCCCCCAAAGAGACCCCAGGCAGCAGGTCCCCCCCAGAGACGCCCCTAGAGGAGGAAATAAGGATACAAAAAGCTGCTGATATCATTGCATGTGGGTCTATTCCCCTCCCTAAACCCTGCGCCCCCGCCAAGCGCCCCCCCCTGGATAAAATCACCCCCCTGCCCCCCCATGCCCCCATAGCACCCCTGCCAAGACCCCCAGACCCCGGATGGACGATTGAACTCCCCCGACCCCCCCAGAATGGACAGCACACAGCCTGGGGGATCACGGGTATGAAAGTTAACCCCCCGCGCTATAGAAGGTGAGACGCGCACACACACACACACACACACAGACACATACGCATGCGCACACATAATTATACGCACACACACTGTATTTATGTAAGTTAGTGAATCTTATCAGTCAGTTAAATAATGAATATATAAATTAATCAGTCAGTCACTAATCACTTTCCTCCCTTCTCTCCCCTTCCCCCCCTTTTCCCTCCATTCCCTCCATTCCCTCCCCTCCCCCCCAAACAGCCGGGGCCTAGCAGGGGTGACACTCTCTCCGGCACGCAGTCCAGATTCCCGCAGCTCTGGCACTCCCCGGCACTCCTCCCGCTCCTCCTCCCGCTCCACTCGCTCTGCCTCCTCCTCCCGCTCACCCACGAGGTCACGCTCCCCGTCAAGGTCACGGTCTAGGTCACGGTCAAGGTCACGATCAAGGTCATTGAGGTAAGAAGGTCAGAGAGAAAGAGAGAGAGACATGAACCAAATCTTTTAAAATTAATAATCATATAATATTTTTAATCTTAAGTCATTCTTTACCATGAAAGGTCAACATTTCCCCCCCCTTCCCCCCCCCCCAAAGGTCAGGCTCCAGGTCACCCTCCAGGTCACGCTCCAAGTCGTACTCAAGGTCACACTCCCGGAGCAGGTCACATGATAGGTCAAGGTCGCGTTCAAGATCGTACGGAGGTCGGTACAGCAGGTCAGCCTCAAGGTCGCGTACAAGGACCAGGTCAAGGTCACTCTCCATCCCAAGGAGGAGAGGGTCACCGTCCTTCCTGGATAAACGACGGATTACAAGGTAGGTCAAAGGTCAAAGGTCACAGGGGGAAGGTCAGAGATGTAACCTAATTAGTACTAGAATGTTTGTTAATTAATGTATGTTATTATTATTATTATTATTATTATTATTATTATTATTGTTTTATGACTGCAATTAATTCTCACCTTTATCGCACCTTGGCCTTAAGTAGCTTTTTGTTCACCTTTGTAACTCACTCTCCGTGCTATAAGGACATATGTGACGAAGTTATATATAGCCTGCCACGTATTATTATTATTATTATTATTATTATTATTATTATTATTATTATTATTATTGTAGTTGTTGTTGTAATTGCACATTTGATTATTATTATTATTGTTGTTGCTTGCTAAACATACACACATACACACACACGCACACGCACGCACACATGTATGCTATGCTATGTATGTATGTATGTATGTATTTGTATATCTTTTTATTTTTATTTTGCAGCTTCAAGCATCAGTAGAGACGAGATGAACCTCCCTCCTCCTCCTCCTCTTCCTCTTCCTCTTCCTCTTCCTCTTCCTCTTCCTCTTCCTCTTCCTCTTCCTTCTCCTCCTCCTCCTCCTCCTCCTCCTCCTCCTAATCCTAATCCTTTCTGTCATGTACGTTTTTGTAGCATGCTGTGTATGTATGGAAACCTACATGGTGAGTCCCCCCCCCTCCCCCTATTCTCTCTCCCTTACCCCCCTTCCCCCTCTCCTCTCTCCCTTACCCCCCTTCCCCCTCTCCCCCCCTAAGAACCCCCTGACTGGCTTGGGGGGGAGAGGATAATTATTTCTTTATATATATTTAATGATAGTAATTGTGTGTAATTAGTAAGTATAATGAAGATAGAATACAATTTAATTTCTATAATGATCATAATATTTTGAAGAATTAATAATGATGATGATGATGATGATGACTAATAAGTTATAATGATTTGAATAACACACACACACAGACACACACACACACACACACACACACACACACACACACACACACACACACACACACACACACACACACACACACTAACATCTCCTTTCACACACACACATGCAACTATAACTACTACAGTACTAACATCAACACTAACTTAACTAACATCATTTCCTAACTTTCCACCTTCCTAACTCACTCACTCACCTTCCTAACACATATAACTACTAACACCTTCCTAACCTAACTAACTAACACATTAACACCCTTCCTAACATCTACAACTCCTAACTACCTAACACCATGACCACCCTAACTTACTACCATACTAACACCACGTTCCTAACCCCTCCCCTTCCTAACCTAACTACCCCAGCGCTAGGAAGAGACCAGTCCCCTACCACCGCCCTACACCCCCCCCTTCCCCCTCCTCTTCTGAGACCTCCTGGTGGTCAAGAAGCCATTCAAGGTCACGTAGCAGGTCATGGAGTCGAACAAGGTCACCCTCCTACAGCAGGTAATACAGCTTGGTTCATAGGAGGTCAAGGAAGGTCAGGAAAGGTCAAGTTGAAGAAATGAAGTGATGAAGATTGCTTTGAAAATTTTTGGGTATATGATTTTTTTTTTTTTTTTTTTTTTTTTTTTTTTTTTTTTTTTCATCCTTCCTTCCTTCCTTCCTTCCTTCCTTCCTTCCTTCCTTCCTTCCTTCCTTCTTTACTTCCTTCTTTACTTCCATCTCTCCTTCCTTCCTTCCTTCCTTCCATCCTTCCATCCTTCCTTCCTTCCTTCCTTCCTTCCTTCAATAATCTAGTCAATGTAAATTATATAGAAAACGAAGGAATTTTATGCAGAACGAAAATAATCATAAGAAAAAAAGATGGCGGTCGTTTTGGAAATTAATCTTGTCTTAATTTTTTTCATTAATTGTGACTTTTTTTTTTTTTATCGTGTGGCGACATTACTTAATATTTCAAGTTAATTAAGTGCAATACAACTATTTAAAGAGAGAGAGAGAGAGAGAGAGAGAGAGAGAGAGAGAGAGAGAGAATAGTATAATCATAATGCAATAGTTTTTTTTCTCAATACTCAAAAAAGGGTTTAAATGCAAAAAATATATATATGATCTATGTCAAAATTTCTGAATATAGAAATTTACGTCAGTTTGGGGGAAAAAAAAAAATTACATAGATCAAGAAAATTTGAAATGTATAATTGTAGAATAATAATAATTTAATGCAAAAAAGATGAATGAAAAACTAGATAAAAATGTAAATAGTTGTAGAAAAAATATGAAAAACAAAAAAACGTGATAATTTCTGTTTTTAGACAAGCCGAAAAATGAATAAGAATGTAAAAAAAAATAATAATAATAATGAATAACATGTACTAGAAACATTTCAAAAAATATATAGAGATAAATTTTGGACTTGTAAATATGGAAAAAAAAGAAAAGAAATGAACAGTGAAAATAAAATACGAAAATAAGTTAATTATTCAAGATACAATATTTTGGAAATCAAGAAAATCCAAAAAGTGAAAATAATTAAAGTATTAGAAAAAAAATGTGGTGTGTGGTTAAAAATATGGTGTGTGGTTAAAAAGAGGTGGTGTGTGGTTGAAGAGAGGTAGTGTGTGGTTAAAAAGAGGTGATGTGTGGTTAAAATGAGAGGTGGTGTGTGGTTAAAATGAGAGGTGGTGTGTGGTTAAAAAGAGAGGTGGTGTGGTGGAGGTGGTATGGTTGAAATGTGGTGGTGTGTGGTTGAAATGTGGTTAATAAGAGGTGGTGTGTGGTTAAAAAGAGGTGGTGTGTGGTTAAAGAGAGGTGGTGTGTGGTTGAAATGTGGTGGTGTGGTGGAGGTGATGTGTGGTTAAAAAGAGAGGTGTGGTGTGTGGTTTGCAAAATTATCATGAAAAAAAACCCATGAAAATACCGGAACCAAAGTGTTATATATATATTAGTTGATAAGTTTATTATTTATACTAATATTAAGTGCAATTAAAACGTGAAATTAATGACGTGAGGGAGAGAATTAACGAAGAAGAAAAAAATAATTAATATGGCTCATAATTGTATATGTAACTTATGATAATTATAATATATGTTATCTACATTAACGTTATTTATACTAAGGTTAAGGGGGATTATCAGTTCAAATTCAATGGAGTCGGTTATCTATAAAAAAAAAAAAATTGAATTGCAAGAAAAGCTCATGGTGTTTATTGTTTATTTATGTCATGTTTAAAATTGGCGCCAAAAAGTATGTGCGTGCGTGTGTGCGTATGTGTGTGTTTATTTATTAGGAAGAGGAGAGGAAGGATGTGTAGTGAGTGTTGCTCCTCTCCCTTTATCATTATTATTATTATTATTATTATACACGACAATTATGCAGTTTAAAGGGAGGGAATAATGGTTACTTAGGATGTGTGTTGGGTATAAGATATAATTTTGTTTTTATTTATATGACTTCATTCTCGCTGTCCTTATCTTTTATTAGAGAGAGAGAGAGAGAGAGAGAGAGAGAGAGAGAGAGAGAGAGAGAGAATAAATGAGAAGAGAAGGATAGAATATAATAACTCAGTAATTATTATTTATACATTTAATACTCCGTGCAATACAGAGAGAGAGAGAGAGAGAGAGAGAGAGAGAGAGAGAGAGAGAGAGAGAGAGAGAGAGAGAGAGAGAGAATATGTCCCTCCTCTAATAACACCAATTTACTTAAAAGAAATGATAATAACTTAATTTATTTACTTAATTAATCTAGTCTATTAATATGTCCAATCTAGTCGACTTGAACTATGTCATTATTTATTACTAATTTATTATGATGTATATTTATTCATTATTATTAAGGCTTGTGTACGTATTTGATATATTTTTTATGTATACTAATTTTGGGAGGCGAGTGTAGAGAATATCGTAGTAGTGTTAAAAAAAAGTGATTATCGTACTCAAGATGATGCAGCCTGCGTGCCCGCGTACTTAATTAATTAATTAATATATTGTTTAACTTATTTAATTTATTGGAATGTATGAGAGAGAGAGAGAGAGAGAGAGAGAGAGAGAGAGAGAGAGATTATAGTCAGAACTTAACGAAAAAAAACAGTGATGTATATTACTAGTCAAAATAAATAAATAAATGAAATAAAAAATGAATAATAATAGATTCCTTGAATAGAAATTTGTATGAAAGGAAAAAAAAGAAAGAAAATGTATTAATTTATGAAGGAAAATAAAAATAAAGTTAAAAATATAATAAAATAATAATAATAATAATTCAAAAAGTATAAGAATAAAGAAAATAAACTGTAATATAAAGAAAAATAAATTCAAATTGGTATATGAATGTAATGATGAATAAAGTTTGTTTGTTTGTTTGTTTGAATTAATTGTTTGTGTAAATGAAAGATAATTGTAGTGAGATTGTAAGTGTATAAATGAATTAATTAAGGAAATTAAAAGATAACAATGAATTATACCGTGTTGATTATTATTATTATTATTATTATTATTATTAATGAGAAAAATAATAAAAGAATGTCATGTTATTAGATGTTTTATTGACATTATTCGTAATTATTATTTTTATTATTTATTTATTATTATCTTATATTAATATGTATGTGTGTATGTATGTATGTATATGTGTGTATGTATGTATGTATATGCATATGTATGTATGTATGTGTGTGTGTGTCTGTTACTCTAATTAAATTCTCATCTGACGGAAATATTGCTTAACATATAAAGAAATATTCCAATACAACGAATATCTTATAAATCAATTAAATGAAATACTTATTAGACAACAAATAACAATTCTAATAATAATAAAACCACATCATTTGTTGCATTAAGATTAAAGTGAAAAGATTAGCTAGACTATCACTTTGGCCAAATATAATAATAATAACAATGGTAATAATAATAATGATAAGAGAAAATTAATTGAATGAAAAAAGGATAAATATAATTATTGAGAAAACATGCATGAAATAAATCTTCATATATTAATTAAAATACAAAAATATTACACTACAAAAATCTGACACCAAAACAACACATTCAAAACTCCCGCCTGTATAGGTAGTGATAGTGAGTCTTGGCACCAAAACGCTTTAAAACCAACCTAACCCAAGTCCAAGTCCAAGAGACCGCATGGCGACATTTTGGTACCAAGACAGACGCCTTGCCGCCATTACGTCTTGAGCGTCACCTCAATATAAGCTGCTCCCGCCGCCTTAATACACCGCCCACCTTGCTTCTATCAGTACTCAGGTAAAGTTAAGTCCCGTACGCTTCATTAAGGCCAATTAATACGCCCGTGGAGCTTTAATTGTGAGTGTGAGGAGAGGAACAAATGGCCGGTGTGTTGGGGAGCTGTCTGTAAGGTGTAACTAATAGTATTGTTCTTTGTGAGTTATTTTCCTTTTTTCCCCTATTTCTACTATTTCCTGAAGGGTGAGGGGGGTGCATGCTGTTTCCTTACACCCACACGCTAATAACCTCACCCATCACCCATTAATAACACCACTAATTACTGAGTTATGAGGCAGATAATGAGGTGATGACAAGTTTCGTGTTAAATTATTACAAAAGTATATAATTTTCAGATTATTTGAGTTTATTTCTACATTGAAGGGAAATAACACTTGCCTAGCCTTATTGTTTCCCTCCCTAGGCCTATATAGAGTAAAGGGGGGGTGAGGGGGGGTAGGGAGACGAGTATGATACAGGAAATTGTCTTATCAATACAATGAAAAAATAAATGTATATTTATTTATTTATTATTTATTTATTTATTTGTTGTGTTATTCTTTATTGGTGTTTTCCTGTGTTTTGGTTATATTAAAGATAGTAGAGAGAGTGAGAGAGAGAGAGAGAGATAGAGATAGAGTAGGTAATTATTCTTCCTTCCTTTCTTTCTTTCTTTTTAATATTCTTCATTTTCTTCTTTTTTCTGTTTTTCTTTTCTTTTTATTTTTATTAAAGTTAGAGAGAGAGGGAGATCTAAACTTTTTTTTTTTGTGATATTAAAGAAAGAAAGAAAGGAAAGATATAAATTTTCACACACACACACACACACACACACACCTATTATTAATGTGTTTTTCCTTCGACTTAATGTATATTATTTTGACTTGATTTGTTTGTTTGGAAATCCACGTTTGTTTGTTAATGAATAATAATAATAATCTAAATGACCAGGAATGAAAATTGAAAAAATGTTGAAAAAAAAGTGAATCTAACCTAACCTAATCTAGCGTAACTTAACCTAACCTAATCTAACGTAACCTAATTTAATCTAACCTAACTTAACCTAATCTAACGTAACCTAACCTAACCTAATCTAACGTAACCTAATTTAATCTAACCTAACCTAATCTAATCTAACGTAACTTAATCTAATCTAACGTAACCTAATTTATTCTAACTTAACCTAACATAGAACATTTTAGATATATAGTTATTTAGAAATATATGTTGAAAAAAGTTTAATTTGTCAAGTTATCAGTTTTTATGTATGTTATTTGTGTGTGTGTGTGTGTGTGTGTGTGTGTGTGTGTGTGTGTGTGTGTTAATGTGTTTCTAAAGCAAAAGTGAATAGAAGTGAGGGAAATACACAGGAAAAAACTACAAAATAAGTTATATATGTGTGTGTATTAATGTGTGTGTGTGTGTGTGTGTGTATTAATGTGTATATGTGTGTGTGTGTGTGTGTGTGTGTGTGTGTATTAATGTGTATATATGTGCATTAATGTGTGTGTGTGTGTGTGTATTAATGTGTGTACGTACTGTCTTTTCCTTGTAGATATTGCTATTCATTCCAGTAGACAACAATTTTTTTTTTTTTTTTTTATATATATAACTAACTTTTGTCTCCTTATTTTATATATAATAATACACACTTTCTTTTTTTTTTATATATAACTAACACATTTTTCCTTCTTTTTTTAATATATATAATTAACACACTTTATCTTTTTATATATATAACCAACACTTTCTTTTTTTTCCTTTTTTTTATATATATAACTAACCTTTTCCCCTTTTTTTATATATATATAACTAAGACACTTTGTTTATTTATTTATTCAATCATTCATTCATTCATTTATTTATTTATTTATTTTTATTTTCCTTTTTTTCCCAGAGGCGTGACAAAGGATGGTCATGGAAACTCCAACCCCGCAGTGCGTTGGCCTTGAGTTTGTGCGCCAGTACTACACGGTGCTCAACAAGGCCCCACTACACCTGCACCGGTGAGGGGGGGGCGGGGTGTGTTGGGGAAGGGAGGAGGGAGAGTGTGTGTTGGAGGGGGTAAGGCTTGGGAAGGTTGGGTTGGGTGAGGTTAGGAAAGGGAAGGTTGGGTTAGGTTAAGGGATGGTAGGGAAGGGAAGGAGAGGTTAGGTTAGGTTTGGGTGGGTTAGGGAAGGGAAGGGTAAGAGAGAGGTGTGTTTTAGGGGGAAGGGAGGAGGAGGAAGGTGTGTATTGGTAGAGTGTGTTCGGGAAGGAAGGAAGGAAGGCTGATGGATGTGTGTGTGTGTGTGTGTTTGAAGAGCTTGTGTGGGTGTGTGTATGTAGTGTGTGTGTTTGTGTGTATGTAGTGAGTGTGTGTTTATTTGGGGTTTAGCTGGGTGTGTAGTAATGTGTGTACGTATGTTTTAAGAGCTTATGTATGTATGTGTGTGTACTTGTATATGTTTAAACACACACACTGACTGACTGAGAAAGATTAGGAAATAAATTGACTGATTAATTAATAAACTCACTGACTGAAGAAGAAAAAAAGATGACTGGCTGACTGAGAGAAAGAGAATTAGACAAACAAACAAACAAACAAATTAATGAGTCAAGAAGATTAACAAACATACTAGGAAAGAAGAGAGAGAGAGAGAGAGAGAGAGAGAGAGAGAGAGAGAGAGAGAGAGAGAGAGAGAGATAGTTTCATCCTGTTATAATGTGTGTAAACTTTATCTCTTTACATTGTTGCATTATTTTGAAGGAGTGAAGGAAGGAAAGAAGGAAAATTATATGTTAGGAAGAGGAGGAGGAAGAGGAGGATTGGGATAAGTTTGTGTAAGGGAGGAGGAGGAGGAGGGGAATGGAAATAATTAAATGTATATTGTGTGCATTTATTAGATGAGAAATATTAAGATGTTTGAGAGAGACAGACAGACAGACAGACAGAGAGAGAGAGAGAGAATGTTCACTACTAAAATAATCATATATATACCTTTTAAATTATTTGATATATATACATTATGCCCAAAACTGTATTGAACTTCATGTAAAATGTATCTAATTTAAGCATAACCTAACTTAATCTTTACCTAATCTAACCTAACCTCTCTTCCCTTCCCTTCCCCTACCCTTCCCTTCCCTTCCCTTCCCTTCCCTTCCCTTCCCTTCCCTTCCCTTCCCTTACCCCCCTAACTCACCTTCCCCTTCTCTACCCTCCCCTACCCCAACCTCCCCTAACCTAAACCAAACCAAACCTTACCTAACCTCACCAAACCTTACCTAACTCTTCCCTGCCCTTCCCTTCCCTCACCTCACCCAACCCAACCTTCCCTTCCTTTCCCTCCCTCCCTATAACACCACCCTCCTCACCACCCACTCCCAACCCACCCCAACTCCACCCACGCCCTCCCATCCTCACCTAACCCCAACCACGCCCATCCATCCTCTTCTAACCCCACCCACGCCCTTCCCGCCCACAGCTTCTTCAGTCACAACTCCTCCTTCCTGCACGGGGGTCACACATCCATGAGTGAACCCATAGTAGGTCAGGCAGACATCCACAAGGTCATCATGGGTCTCAACTTTCGGGACTGTCATGCCAAGATCAGGATGGTGGACGCCCAAGCCACCCTGGATAATGGTGTGGTTATCCAGGTGGGTGAAGGGAGGGTGACGGGTGAAGGGGGAAGGGGGGGTTGGTGGGTGGCGGGTGACTGAGAGAGAGAGAGGTTATGAGTGAAATATTGTAGGTGACGGGTGAAGGTAGGGTGGCGGGTGACTGAGAGAGAGAGAGAGAGGGAGAGCGAAATTTGTCTGTATGGAGAGTAATTTTGTTATTTTCTTTTTATACATAGACAGAGAGAGAGGGATGGAGGAAAGTATTGTGTGGAGAGAGAGAGAGAGAGAAGTTAGGAGAGAAATATTATATACCTTGCATTCATTCACCCATACATCCCCCCCCCTTCCCCCAGGTGACGGGTGAGCTGTCTAACAATGGTAACCCGATGAGACGCTTTATGCAAACCTTCGTCCTGGCCCCACAAACACCCAAGAAATACTATGTGCACAACGACATCTTCCGCTACCAAGATGAGGTCAGTGTGTGCGCGTACGTGTGTGTGTGTGTGTGTGTGTGTGTATTTGTCTAGTTTTTATTTCAGTTGATGTATGTTTTTTGTCATTATTATTATTAGTTTCGTGTGTGTGTGTGTATGTGTTTGAAGAATTTGTGTGTGTGTGTGGATGTGTTGGAAGTGTGTGTTCGTGTGTGTATTTGTGTTTGGAGTTTAGTTAGGTGTGTGTGTGTGTTGATGTGTGTACGTGTGTTTTAAGAGCGTATGTGTGTGTGTGTGTATGTTTTGCAATGTGATAACAAGTGACGTGTATCCTTATCTCTCTTATCTATTCTTATTTATATAATCTCTTATCAATTCCTTAATTTATATATACTAATACCTTTCACCTGTCTATTTTACCTGTCTATCTATTTTGTCTATGTATGTATGTCTGTGTCTGTTTATCTTGCCTGTCTGTGTGTGTGTATGTATCAATCTTTCCTGTCTATCTATCTATATTACCTCTGTCTGTCTGTCTGTCTGTCTGTCTGTCTGCCTGCCTGTCTGTCTGTCTGTCTGTCTTGTGCCCAGGTAAACCTTCTAATTACTTTTATCTCGGCAGGTGTTCAGTGATGAGGAGGGGGGGGAGGAGGGGGGTAGTGATGGGGAGGAGGAGCTGGAGCCCCCCCTCCCAACCCAAGGCTTCACGGCCCCCACCCCCACCACCACCCCCACCATCACCACCCTCAATGGGGCACCCCACCCCCCTGAGCCTGAACCCACACCCACACCCCCTGCCCCCGCCCCGGCACCTTCCCCCGCCACCCCACAGGCACCCACGGCAGTCCCTGTAAGTATGGGTGGGTGTACATGTGTGTGTATGTAAGTGTGTTTGCTTGTATGTTATTCTTACACATGCGCACATGATGTTATTTTGTTATTACAGGTGTGTGTACGTATTTGTGTGTGTATGTGTGGTTTGTATACACACTTACACACATGACCTTATTTTCATATTTCAGGCATGTGTACGTAGTTTTGTGTGTGTGTGTGTGTGTGCGGTTGCTTGTACGTACTCTTACACACAAACGACATTATTATTACAGACATGTGTACGTACTCTTGTGTATGTGTGTGTGTGCGTGTAATATGTGTGAAAAAGAGAGAGAGAGAGAGAGATAATGATATTTTTGGAAACTATATAGGTCGAACATGACTCATTTCCTGCACACACACACACACACGCGCACACACACATACACATACACTAACCTCTTCTCCTCCCCCCCTCCCTCCAGGTTACCCCCGTGGTGCTGGCCGCTGTCCCTGGTGCCTCCCCCCCCACGGTCCCCTCCGCCCCCATAGTGACCCCCGCCCTCTCACCCACACCCCCGGCACCCACCGTACCCGAAGCAGCCGCCCCCGAGAGACCACCCACCCCTGAGAAGGTAAGGAGGAGGAGGAGGAGAAGGAAGAGAAAGGAAGTGGAGAGAGGAGAAGGAAGTGTAAAGACGAGGAGGAGGAGAGGAAGGAAGGAGGAGGAGGAGGAGGAAGATGTGATGAAGAGGAAATGAAAGATAATTTAAAATAAAACATAACAAAAAAGTGAGAGAGAGAGAGAGAGAGAGAGAGAGAGAGAGAGAGAGAGAGAGAGAGAGAGAGAGAGAGAGAGAGAGAGAGAGAGAGAGAGAGAGAGAGAGAGAGAGAGAGAGAGAGAGAGAGAGAGAGTAAAAGAGAGAGTAAAAGAGAGAGAGTAAACTTCACACCCCATACATAACCCATTCTTCCTTCCCCCCATAGGAACAAGAGGGCTGGTCTAGAGTAGCCCCCCCCTCCACAGACAACTGGGGGCCTGATACCCAATCCTCCTCCTGGGAAGACATCGCAGCCCCCCCCAAAGAAACCCCAGAACCCGACCCCCCCCAGCCAGACCCCATCCAGCACCAGCCCGTCTCTACTGAACCCAAAACTTACGCTAACTTATTCAAGAGCTCCCAAGGCTTCCCCCCAGCCCCCACCTCAGCCCCCACAGCCTCCCAGCAGCCCACAGCACCGCCCCCAGCCCCCAACACAGCACCACACCAGCCCCCAGCAATGGTGAGTGTGTGGGGGTGTTAGTGTTGGAGTTATAGTAGTAGTTGTAGTTGTAGTAATAGTAGTAAAAGTAATGGTGGTAGTAGTAGTTGTAATAATAATAGTAGTAGTAGTAGTAGTAAAAATAATAGTAGTAGTAGTAGTAGTAAAAGTAATAATAATAGTAATAATAATAACATGACCTTACTTGACCTTTGCTATCCGTAGAACCGTGTCGAGATGAACAGCAGACCTCCCCCCACCACCACCACACCCGCTGCCTCCGCCACACCCACTCCAGGCTCAGGGGGGATGGGTATGGGGAACCAGCCACCCTCTCAGCCTGGGGGCGGCGGCGGGTACAACCAACGCAACCCCAGAGCCATGCAGGGGAGCAGAGGACCCCCCAGAGACCGGCCCTACAGACCTAACAGCGAGGACAACACAGAAATGGGTGAGTAGGGAGAGGGAGGGAAGGGAAGGGGAGGGGGAATGGGGGAAGGGTAGCAGGGTGAAGGGAGGGAAGGAGGGAGGGGTGTGTACGTATGTGTGTGTGTGTGTGTGTGTGTGTATTAACAATATAACAAGTTCAATGCGTGATATAACCCATGATTTATAACCTTTCATTAACACACTTTTAGCTCTACATAACACTTGCTTGACCTTAACGATTTATTATTATTATTAAAACTATATATATAACACCTTCATTCTGACCTTACTTAACCTTCCTAACCTAACCTATCATGACCTTCCTTAACCTTCCTAACCTACACTTCCATCCTGACCTTACTAAACCCACTATTTATCATCATAATTTAAACTTTCATTCTGACCTTACTTAACCTTACTTAACCATACTTAACCTACACTGTGTTAGCAAGGTGCCGTGACCCCCCTTAACCTAACCTAACACCTCTGTGACTGTCTCTTGGCGGTGACTCAGGTTACTTCTCGTCTCGACCAACAGACAGCCTGGGCGGGGAGGAGAAGAGACGACCGCTCATGCCAGACAGCCAACAGATATTTGTCGGAAATCTCCCTCACACAGCTGGGGAAGAGGAGCTGAAGGTAAGGTTAGGTTATGGTTAGGTTAGGTCATGGTTAGGTTAGGTTAGATTATGATTAGCTTAGGTTAGGTTAGGTTAGGTAGTGGTAAGGTTAGGTCTACTAAGATCAAGGAACATGTATGGAGTTTATAGAGAATAAATTTGACATAAGAAGTATAAAGGAATGCATAGCTGGGGATGTATTGTCCAGGAGATGTATTGTCCAGGGAATGTACTGTCCAGGGGATGTATTGTCCAGGGAATGTACTGTCCAGGGGATGTAGTGTAGGTAAGAATAATGTTAGGTTAGGTTTAATTTAATTATATTTTTTGATTATATATATTTTTTTCATTGTTTTCTATCATTATTATAAGTGTCTAATGGATGACTTTCCCCTCTTCCTTCCTCCTCCTCCTCCTCCTCCTCCTCCTCCTCCTCCTCCTCCTCCAGACTGAGTTCTCGAGGTTCGGCAAGATCATGGACATTAGGATAAACACGGCCAAGGGCAAGACAGGACCCAAGGGACAAGTACCCAACTTTGGCTTCATTACCTTCGAGGAGGAGAGTACAGTGACCCGCGTACTGGATAGCAGGGTGAGTGGGTGTACGTGGGTGTGTGTGGGTGTGGGTGTGTGTGGGAGGTAGGCATGGGTGGAGAGATGGGAGGAGACTGTATGAGAGAGATGGGGAGACAGTATGTATGTGTGTGTGTGTGTGAGGAAGGAAGGAAGGCATGGATGGAGAGATAGAGAGAGAGATGGGAGGAGAGTGTGAGAGAGGAAGATGGATGGATGGAGAGACAGTGTGTGTGTTTGTCTGTGTGTAGAGAGATAGAGAGAGACATGGAGAGATAGAGAGAGAGAGAGACACAGAGATAGAGAGAGATAAGAGATAATATTTTTTCCCTCTAGGTCAACAAACATAATCTATTTTGAGTCTATCTGATCTTGTTATCTATTACCAAACACACACACATACATACATGAGAATAGTACACACACACACACACACTCTTACACACACACACATACACACACATACAAACACACATACACCTACACACACCTCACCTCACCTCCACAATAATTACCACACTATTACCAAACATATATACATACATAGAAGTTAACCTTGAGATACACACACACGCACACACCTAACCTCACCTCACCTCCACAGTAATTACCAAACATACATACATACTTTGACACACACACACACACACACACACGTACACACCTAACCTCACCTCCCCTTCCCTCCCCAGCCCATCCACCTAAACGGAGAACATCGTCTGAACGTGGAGGAAAAGAAGGCTCGTCTCCGCATGGATGGGGGGATGGGGCGGCCTACCAGTGGGCGGGGAGGCGGGATGGGCGGCTTCAGGCAGGGCCCCCCCGGAGGTATGCAGGGGCGGGGGGGCAGTAGGCCTAATTACAGCCGTGATAACAACAGGGGCGGGCCAAGAGGGGGTTTCATACCTCGCCGCTAAACCTCAAGCCAGCACGCCCACCCCAGTCCCCCCCTTCCCGCCCACCCCCCTCCCATGCCCCAAGGAGGGTCGCCTCACCTAAGTGGTGCTGATGATGATGAGTAATTAGTGATAATGGAAGCTGTGTTGAAGAATGATGATGATGATGATGATGGAAGGAAATGGTTTACAAAAAAAATATAATGAAATGGTTAACTTCACTCTATGATTAAGTGGCTTCTTTTGTATGTTTTAGTCTCTCTCTCTCTCTCTCTCTCTCTCTCTCTCTCTCTCTCTCTCTCTCTCTCTCTCTCTCTCTCTCTCTCTCTCTCTCTCTCTCATCTACATCCTTTATCCATTATTTTTTCATATCCTCTCATTCAATAAGACCTGTAGTTTATCTCTCTCTCTCTCTCTCTCTCTCTCTCTCTCTCTCTCTCTCTCTCTCTCGAAACTTGCAGGATATTCTCTCCCCTTCCCCCTTATTGCCTACCCCCCACCTTCACCCCCTCCCCCCATACACAACTCTGGCCCCCTAGTCATCCCCACGCCCACACACGCCCATTCATCCCATCACCCCTACACGCCCCCCCCCCCCCGCTTCACCCCCCCACCCACACACCCATTACGTGTATGGAAAAAATTTGTCTCTTAGGAAACCATAGAAAGGAAATGAAAGGAGGAAAAAATGTGTCAAAAAAATGTTGTTTATTCATTCTTCTTTTTTTTCAATTTTTTTCATCCATGTTGACGTAAAAAAAAAAATAATAATAATGTGCCTTTCCTCAATTTATTTTGTTTATATTTATTTTTTGGTTTATTTATTTTTTTATATTTATTATTATTTTTTTTGTACTTTGTGTAGGTATGCTTGTGTATGTGTATGTATGTATGTATCTGTGTATGTATTGTTTTGTGTGTGCCGTAAATTGTCATCCTATTTTTAATTATAATGTGTATGTCTCTCTCTCTCTCTCTCTCTCTCTCTCTCTCTCTCTCTCTCTCTCTCTCTCTCTCTCTCTCTCTCTCTCTCTCTCTCTCTCTCTCTCTTATATTTTTATGACATTTGTATCGCGAAATCGACGACCGAGAGTTTAAAAAAAAAAATTCTGTCATTCCTTTACTAATGTGTTTAATTTTTTTTGTTTAATTACCGATCAACTATTTTATTATTATCATTATTATTATCTTTTTTTTCCTTCACTTTTCATAATTTTTGGTACGAGTTAAAATCCCGATAATTAATAGATTTCCGTAACCTAGTCTCCTATCCTATGTGACCCCTTACTGACCTCTCCTCCCCCCCTTCCCCCCCTTCCACACACACACCCATTCATTTCAAGGTCATCTATCACATCCTACCCCTACCCCTCCTAACACACGCACACACACGTACATACACATACACAGGTTTACAATCTATCGTGTTTTGTCTAATTTCAATATCTTCAGTTAGTCAGTCAGTTAGTCAGTCAGTCAGTCAGTCAAGTATGATACAAACTTGATATCCGTTTTTATTATTTTTTATGCGTATTTGTATTTGGGTGTAATTTTTATGAAGAGATTTTGTCCTGTTGTTGTGTTTCCGAGCTAATATTAAAACAAAGAAAAAGTTGTCGCCTGTATTGTATTGTGAAGTTATTCGACGCGTTATGAGAAAATGAGTTTGTGAATTAATTAAGGTGATGATTTAATTTACACTTCTTATTTATTTCATCATTTATTTTTTTTAAAGGGGAAATTTCACGTCGAATACCTGATTATTATTATTATTTGTTTTGTTTTGTCAATATTATGTGCTATTTTTCCGTATTTCATCATTTTTTGACCTCATTCACTGTCTTTATCACCACCACTACTGCCTCCTCCTCCTCCTCCTCCTCCTCTTCCTCTTCCATCTTCCTCATTATTACCTTCTGACATGAAATTTTAATTACATTTCTGGTATTGACTATTTTACAAGGAGTATTAAGGTCAGATCCTCCTCCTCCTCCTTCTTCTCCTTGGTACTTGTGGGATCTTCTTCCATTCCATTCCATCAGTCAGTCGCTGCGGTTTGCCTCCACCCACGCCCACGCCCACGCCCACCCACCCACCCACCCACCTCCTCTGTAAAATCCACGTATATCTTTTTATGTATACTTGAATATTACGTACACGAAGTATTACAGACATTGTTACCTTTTTTTAATCTGTTCACACGTACACACACACACACGCACATGATGAGATTGCGCGCACATGCCTGATTCGTATATGCTATGATATACGTACACACACACATATATATACATATACATACGTACATATAATCATCATTAGCGCTGCCGCCAGTAATTACAGTGGTAGTAATATCTATTAATAATGATTCCCTGTGTTATTTCAATTATTATTATTTGTTATACCTGCTACTATTATCATTATTATTATTATTATTATGTTTGTTTGTTTGTTTGTTCGTTCGTGTGTTGTGGACAGAATTTTGAAGCCCCATCTGAGGACGTTCGATGGATTTCCAGAATGTGATATTAGTTTAGGTGGTAAAGGTGAACCGAGGCAGGGGAGGTGCGGTGGGTCAAGGTCAGGTCAAGGTTAAGGTCAGGCAGCGTGTGGTGCAGTTGTGTCCGTGTGTGCGCGGGTCATCAATAATTTGTTTTTTCTCCTCCTCCTCCTCCTCCTCCCCCTCCCCAACCACTCCCCATACATACACACACACATACACACACACCTCAAGCCTGATAATTGAGCTCATGTAACAATAATAATAATGCTGATACTGTAAATCCTTGAGGTAAGCCATTACTCTGCAGGACAGTCGCCATTCCGGTAAATTTGATACTTGGCTGCGTTTTGGAGTGAGGAGCGCGAGGGTCGTTTTATAAGGCCACAGTTTCATGACAAATAACGTAATGGTGAGCGTGTGGGGTAATGGCCGCCGCAGAGGATGTATCTTGATAACAAAACAAAACCATAATAATAATAAAGAATCAACATGTAGTAGCATTCGTGTCTTTACGGTCGTTTCTTTGTTACTCCGGGAAACTTTCACACAAAGAGTTTTCACACCTGGAAATTTCCGTTGTAGTGAGGTTTTCAGTCGATTGATCCTTTATAATGTTAATAATAATGATAATAAATAACAATAATGTCAGAGAATATCGTGCTTTTTGCTACCACTGTACATGTTAACGGTCTGTGCAGCAGCAGCAGCAGAAACAGCAGGAGCTCCAGCCCAAACTTTTTGTGATGGAGGATGAAAGTGAGAATAAAGCCTCTTTTGACCTCAAGATTATCCTTCATCCCTGTGGTGGTGGTAATGGGGATTGTGGTGGTGGTGGTAATGGGGATTGTGGTGGTGGTGGTAATGGGGATTATGGTGGTGGTAATGGAGATTGTGGTGGTGGTAATGGGGATTGTGGTGGTGGTCATGGGGATTGTGGTGGTGGTCATGGGGTTTGTGGTGGTGGTAATGGGGATTGTGGTGGTGGTAATGGGGATTGTGGTGGTGGTGGTAATGGGGATTGTGGTGGTGGTGGTAATGGGGATTGTGGTGGTGGTAATGGGGATTATGGTGGTGGTAATGGGGATTGTGGTGGTGGTAATGGGGATTGTGGTGGTGGTAATGGGGATTGTGGTGGTGGTAATGGAGATTGTGGTGGTAGTAATGGGGATTGTGGTGGTGGTAATGGGGATTATGGTGGTGATAATGGAGATTGTGGTGGTAGTAATGGGGATTGTGGTGGTGGTAATGGGGATTGTGGTGGTGATAATGGGGATTGTGGTGGTGGTATTAGGGATTGTGGTGGTAATGGGGATTGTGGTGGTAATGGGGATTGTGGTGGTGGTAATAGGGATTGTGGTGGTGGTAATGGGGATTGTGGTAGTGGTAATGGGGATTGTGGTGGTGGTAATGGGGATTGTGGTGGTGGTAATGGAGATTGTGGTGGTAGTAATGGGGATTGTGGTGGTGGTAATGGGGATTATGGTGGTGATAATGGAGATTGTGGTGGTAGTAATGGGGATTGTGGTGGTGGTAATGGGGATTGTGGTGGTGATAATGGGGATTGTGGTGGTGGTATTAGGGATTGTGGTGGTAATGGGGATTGTGGTGGTGGTGGTGGTGGTGGTAATGGGGATTGTGGTGGTGGTAATAGGGATTGTGGTGGTGGTAATGGGGATTGTGGTAGTGGTAATGGGGATTGTGGTGGTGGTAATGGGGATTGTGGTAGTGGTAATGGGGATTGTGGTGGTGGTAATGGGGATTGTGGTGGTGGTAATGGGGATTGTGGTGGTGGTAATTATGACAGGAATAGTAGGTCTTGGCCTGAATAGTTCTAATTATTACACATTAGAAGTGTAGGAAAGTACTTAGAAATATGTATTGAATATCAACCAATAAGCTATAATGATTGTGAGTTAATCTAAGTAGTTTTTGCCACATATTGAAGTGCTGGGAACTCAAACAATGCAATGCTTTAATAAAAACATCAGATTATGGACATTCATAAGCTGCGCCAGTGTGACTGTGATCATACCGGGAGTCGCCTTTGTAACATCTCCCTTATTTCATATTTCCACCAAGGATTGATTTCATATTACACCACAAGTTCATCATTAATATATGCCCTGTTTTTTTTTATATCCCCTTGTAGTGTGATAATAAGTTTGTATTTAAGTTCGTAGTGTTATTGTGACGTCCCGGATGTCAACAAACAGAACAAGCGCCGGACAGTGGACAGGGCGGCGGGTGTGTGGGTGAATAAGAACTGAAATACACTCACTACCACACACCACACTACCACAGTAAGTACATCAAGGGCGTACCAGCGCGGGGACACCTTCAGGAGGATATAGGATGAAGGAGAAGAGGATAGTAATTCAAATATACATCTTGCCTTCAGTGCAGGGAATTCAAAATGTTGGATAGTATTCTGATTGTGAATATTAATGCGCGTGGCACCAGGAGGCGGCGGTCACCGAGTGTGTAGGGAAGGGAGGGAATCCAGTATAATTGTTCTACAAAGTGAAAGTGAAGTGTGTGTGTGTGTGTTTTGTATTTTAATATGTGTTGAGGGAGCTTATTCTAGTCACATATAGTGCGTGGGAAGTATGAGTGTGTGTGTGTGTGTGTGTTATCCATCTATTACTTTCTCTTCAGTTTATCCTCGCTGCCATGGGTCCGGTCGGAGGCGTGGGTTCCCCTGCGTCATGGGTCCGTCCTGCAGAGGTTATGCGGGCGAGGTTGAAGGCTAGGAAGAGGTTGTTACAGGCTCGCATCTCAGCCACCCCCCTGCAGGTCCTGGCACCCTCCCCGTCACCCTTTGGCACCGTGGCACCATCCTCCTCCCCTGGCACTGTACATCACCACACGCCCGTCAAAAGGAGGAACCCATTCAAGTATGTGACGATGGTGATTGTTGTTGTTGTTATTGTTATTATTATTATTATTATTATTGATGTTATTATTCTTATTATTATTTTCCTTTTCTTTGTCTTTCTTCAACATACTTACCAATTCCTCCTCCTCCTCCTCCTCCTCCTCCTCCTCCTCCTCCTCCTCCTCCTCCTCCACCACCACAGATCCTCCCCCAACAAGAGGCAGTGTCAGGGGCTTCAAGGTGGTGTAGGTGAAGACGACACCACAGACGCCACACTCTTCCAGCTCCTCAATCCTCCACCACCAGCATCACCCTCCACCACCACCACCACCACCCACGCCCCCACCTCCTTCACTAATGTGCTCAAGGGCGTGGAAGGTGTGGAGGAGGTGGTAGGGGAGAAAGAGGTGTGTGTGTGTATGTGTTTCTGAGATGCAATTAATTAAATGTTAAATATGTGTGTAATTGTGGAAAAGTGACATGTAATTCTAATCTGTGTCCATCTATAAGAAAAGAAAAAAATGAACAATTAGAATGTGTGTATCTGTATGTATGTGTATGTATATCTGTGTGTGTGTGTGTGTGTGTGTGTGTGTGTGTGTTAGAAAAGAAGACAATGTATATTATAGAATTAATATATTAGTGTTTATCGTATTGTTTTTATATTTTCTTTTGTCATACACCCCCTAGTACTTTATTCTATTATTGTATTATTCCTTACTCTTACACCTTCTCCCCCCCACGCCCACGCCCACGCCCACGCCCACAGGCCCCTAAGACCCCCTGGACAGACCACCTTCCCCTAGACTGGTGCCTAAAATCACGTCTCCGCTTCAGGTGCAACAAACCACTTCCCTGGAAACACACATTCAAGGTAAAGGTTAATTAAAGTTTTGTAAAGGTTAATTAAAGCTTTGTTTAGGTTAATTGAAGCTTTGTACCTGTTAATTAAGCTTTGTACCTGTCCTTCCTTCCTTCTTTCCTTTTATTCTCTCTCCTTCTTTCCTTTCTTCCTTCCTTCCTTCCTTCCTTCCTTCCTTCCTTCCTTCCTTCCTCCCTTCCTCCCTCCCTTCCTCCCTCCCTCATCCTCTCCTTCCTTCCAGACATCGGAGGAGGCATCAGGAATTACTGGGTTTGTGCGGTGCCTGGGGGAGGGTCTGGGGGAGGGGGGCGGGGGGTGGGATGGGGGGGAGAGGACCCTAGACACCTCGGCCAATGCACAGTTCTACCAGCGGTGCCTCGTCTGGCAGCACCCGGCACTCCCCTGGCTTGGCACTCTCTTCCCCCGGCTTCCACACAGGGCCGCCTCACTCTCCGGTGCCGCCCCTCCACACCCCAAGATGGTGGAGGTGATGCGGGCTGAGTGGTAAGTATGGGGTGGAGTAAGGTTAGGTTAGGTTAGGTTAGGTTAAATTAGTTTTAAATTGTGTTAAAGTGAGTTAAATTATGTTCAAATTGAGTTAAATTGAGTTGTAAGGAATGTTTCTCTCTCTCTCACCCTCCCTCTATCCATCCCTCCCGGCCTTCCTACCTCCCCCGGCAGGAGTGAGAGTCTACGTTCCCTCCACCAGCTGCTCCGTGTGCGTCAGTGTCCTTACTTCTACATGTGCGGCGCTGTGTTCACTGTACTGTTCAGGGCGGCGGGCGTGGCGGGCGTCTCACAGGCCCACGCACTCATCACACCCACCACAAGGGGGCTGAGGGAGGCTATGAAGGCGGAAGGTGTGTGTGTGTGTGTGTGTGTGTGTGTGTATATAATAATAATAATAATAATAATAATAATAATGATAATAACATGGATATGTAAGTAAATACGGTGCACACACACACACACACACACACACACACACACACACACACACACACACACACACACACACACACACAATAATAGTAAGTATAGTAGTAGTGGTGGTATCTTATATTCCTTCCTAACTGATACATTATCTTCCAGACATTCAGTTTGAGATGCCGTTTTACCAAGCAGACAAGAATGCAAAGGAGGAGGAGGAGGAGGAGGAAGAGCACCACACACCCGAGGAGGAGGAGGAGGTGGAAAAGGAGGAAGAGGAGGGGGAGGAGAAGGGTGAAGCTACATCATGGTTAGAAGACCTTGGATTGGAGACTTCACAATTCCCGAACCTCAACCCTAACAGAGCCAAGACGTGAGTGTGTGTGTGTGTGTGTGTGTAATAAGTTTTTTCTCTGTACCTTTATATATATACAGTGGTACCTCTTTTTTGGAAAAAAAGATACGGTTTAATTTTACTGCGTAATTATTATACATAGAAAGAATATTTATAATGTCAATTGTAGAGTTTAATTAGATCAATTAAATGCTGCAATGATATTTCCAATATCTCTAATGGCTTTCGAGAAAATGAGGAGGAAAGTTATATTTTGGAAAAAAGATACGATTTTATATTATTGCGTAATTATTAGTCATAAAACAAATATTCATAATGACAGTTATATAGTATAATAAGGTTTATCAGATGCTGCAATGACATTTCCAATATGTCTAATAGCTTTCGAGAAAATGAGGAAGAAAAAAAGAGTGATTGTTTCATTTTACTGCTAAATTTGATCTAAGAACAAATATTCATTATGACAGTTGTAGAGTTTAATTATGTCTATCAGATGTTGCAATGATATTTCCAATATCTCTAATAGCTTCCGAGAAAATTAGAACGAAATCTATTTTTTGGAAAAAATATACGGTTTAATTTTACTGCCTAATTATTATACATAGAACAAATATTCATTATGACAGTTATAGAGTTTAATTAGGTCTATCAGATGCTGCAATGATATTTCCAATATCTCTAATAGCTTCCGAGAAAATTAGAACGAAATCTATTTTTTGGAAAAAATATACGGTTTAATTTTACTGCCTAATTATTATACATAGAACAAATATTCATTATGACAGTTGTAGAGTTTAATTAGGTCTATCAGATGCTGCAATGATATTTCCAATATCTCTAATAGCTTCCGAGAAAATTAGAACGAAATCTATTTTTTGGAAAAAATATACGGTTTAATTTTACTGCCTAATTATTATACATAGAACAAATATTCAGTATGACAGTTGTAGAGTTTAATTAGGTCTATCAGATGCTGCAATGATATTTCCAATATCTCTAATAGCTTCCGAGAAAATTAGAACGAAATCTATTTTTTGGAAAAAATATACGGTTTAATTTTACTGCCTAATTATTATACATAGAACAAATATTCATTATGACAGTTGTAGAGTTTAATTAGGTCTATCAGATGCTGCAATGATATTTCCAATATCTCTAATAGCTTCTGAGAAAATTAGAACGAAATCTATTTTTTGGAAAAAATATACGGTTTAATTTTACTGCCTAATTATTATACATAGAACAAATATTCATTATGACAGTTGTAGAGTTTAATTAGGTCTATCAGATGCTGCAATGATATTTCCAATATCTCTAATAGCTTCTGAGAAAATTAGAACGAAATCTATTTTTTGGAAAAAATATACAGTTTAATTTTACTGCCTAATTATTATACATAGAACAAATATTCATTATGACAGTTGTAGAGTTTAATTAGGTCTATCAGATGCTGCAATGATATTTCCAATATCTCTAATAGTTTCTGAGAAAATTAGAACGAAATCTATTTTTTGGAAAAAATATACGGTTTAATTTTACTGCCTAATTATTATACATAGAACAAATATTCATTATGACAGTTGTAGAGTTTAATTAGGTCTATCAGATGCTGCAATGATATTTCCAATATCTCTAATAGCTTCTGAGAAAATTAGAACGAAATCTATTTTTTGGAAAAAATATACGGTTTAATTTTACTGCCTAATTATTATACATAGAACAAATATTCATTATGACAGTTGTAGAGTTTAATTAGGTCTATCAGATGCTGCAATGATATTTCCAATATCTCTAATAGCTTCTGAGAAAATTAGAACGAAATCTATTTTTTGGAAAAAATATACGGTTTAATTTTACTGCCTAATTATTATACATAGAACAAATATTCATTATGACAGTTGTAGAGTTTAATTAGGTCTATCAGATGCTGCAATGATATTTCCAATATCTCTAATAGCTTCTGAGAAAATTAGAACGAAATCTATTTTTTGGAAAAAATATAAGGTTTAATTTTACTGCCTAATTATTATACATAGAACAAATATTCATTATGACAGTTGTAGAGTTTAATTAGGTCTATCAGATGCTGCAATGATATTTCCAATATCTCTAATAGTTTCCGAGAAAATGAGAAGGAAATGTATGTTTTGGAAAAAAAATATGGTTCTATTTTACTGCGTATTTATTAGTCATAGAACAAATATTCATTATGACAGTTGTAGAGTTTAATTAGGTCTATCAGATGCTGCAATGATATTTCTAATATCTCTAGTAGCTTCCGAGAAAATTAGAACGAAATAAATTTTTTGAAAAAAGATACGGTTTGATTTTACTGCCTAATTATTATACGTACTCGTTATTACATAATTTTCTTCATATTTTCTTTCTATATGACGTAACCATGTATTTTTTTTAGTGTAATATTGTGCACTTCTTTCCATCTTATTTTTTCGTTATTCATGATGTTTCCTTTACTCAATTCATCTTCTCTATCCTCCCTTTCTCTTCTTTACTCACTCTAACCTCACTTCTTCTTTGTCTTCATTACTCATCCTATCTTCTTCCCTCAACCTTCATCTTCATCTTCTTTACGCATCCTATCTTCACCTTCTTTACTCATCCTCACCTCACCTCATCTTTACTCATCTTAATCTTGCAGTGAGCGCGACCGCCTCCGCCACATAGACTCCCGGCCTTCCTCCCTGGTGTATGTGGAAGGCATGGAGACTCAGGCACTTATTAACTTCCTCATCAATAGCAAGAGTTGTGTGGCAGTGACCGGGGAGTTGGCGGGGGTGCCTCCTACCCTCCTGGCACCTGTGGCATTCCAGGGTGCCACACTACGTCCACTCAAGGTGAATAACTGGCACACACACACACACACACACACACCTTCCTCCACAGGCTTAGGAAATCAATGAACAGAAAATATACAAATTTTTTTCCATTTTTTCCCTCTAGTAACACCATCTTCTTTCTACAGGTAAAGGGAGGTGTTGTGCGTCAGGGAGGCACCACACACCACAGCATGGAGGTGTGTGGCCCAGTCCTACCACACACCGTACAGCAACTTGCAGCTCTCCTGGCCCAGGCTGTAGACACCTTTACCCTCAGCCTGTGTCCTGTGCCCTCCAGCCTTCCCTTCACCCTACACGCTCAAAGGGAAGGAACGGCACCCCCCCAGGTAACACGCGCGCACACACACAGTTTATAGGACAGTTTATATGAGAGGCTGTGTGGAGTCTTGAGTGTGGTGTTAACATCCTGTGGGGGAAATCCTGTGGGTCTGTGGTCTGAGAGAGAGAGAGAGAGAGAGAGAGAGAGAGCGCACGCACGCACGCACGCACGCGCGCGCACACACACACACACACACACACACACACACACACACACACACACACACACACACACACACACACACACACACACACACACACACACACACACACACACACACACACACACACACACACACACACACACACACACACACACACACACACACACACACACACACACACACACACACACACACACACACACACACACACACACACACACACACACACACACACACACACACACACACACACACACACACACACACACACACACACACACACACACACACACACACACACACACACACACACACACACACACACACACACACACACACACACACACACACACACACACACACACACACACACACACACACACACACACACACACACACACACACACACACACACACACACACACACACACACACACACACACACACACACACACACACACACACACACACACACACACACACACACACACACACACACACACACACACACACACACACACACACACACACACACACACACACACACACACACACACACACACACACACACACACACACACACACACACACACACACACACACACACACACACACACACACACACACACACACACACACACACACACACACACACACACACACACACACACACACACACACACACACACACACACACACACACACACACACACACACACACACACACACACACACACACACACACACACACACACACACACACACACACACACACACACACACACACACACACACACACACACACACACACACACACACACACACACACACACACACACACACACACACACACACACACACACACACACACACACACACACACACACACACACACACACACACACACACACACACACACACACACACACACACACACACACACACACACACACACACACACACACACACACACACACACACACACACACACACACACACACACACACACACACACACACACACACACACACACACACACACACACACACACACACACACACACACACACACACACACACACACACACACACACACACACACACACACACACACACACACACACACACACACACACACACACACACACACACACACACACACACACACACACACACACACACACACACACACACACACACACACACACACACACACACACACACACACACACACACACACACACACACACACACACACACACACACACACACACACACACACACACACACACACACACACACACACACACACACACACACACACACACACACACACACACACACACACACACACACACACACACACACACACACACACACACACACACACACACACACACACACACACACACACACACACACACACACACACACACACACACACACACACACACACACACACACACACACACACACACACACACACACACACACACACACACACACACACACACACACACACACACACACACACACACACACACACACACACACACACACACACACACACACACACACACACACACACACACACACACACACACACACACACACACACACACACACACACACACACACACACACACACACACACACACACACACACACACACACACACACACACACACACACACACACACACACACACACACACACACACACACACACACACACACACACACACACACACACACACACACACACACACACACACACACACACACACACACACACACACACACACACACACACACACACACACACACACACACACACACACACACACACACACACACACACACACACACACACACACACACACACACACACACACACACACACACACACACACACACACACACACACACACACACACACACACACACACACACACACACACACACACACACACACACACACACACACACACACACACACACACACACACACACACACACACACACACACACACACACACACACACACACACACACACACACACACACACACACACACACACACACACACACACACACACACACACACACACACACACACACACACACACACACACACACACACACGATCGTGTACGTGTATGTATTAGCTGGTCTTGTAGTGGGACAGTATCTGCAAAGAAATAATTTTATGATTAGACAATGTTTCAAAGTATTTTTCAACCTTATTTCAAACTTTTCTCAACATCTTGCCTTTACTAACACTACACTCCTACCCCTTCTTCCTTCCCTCCCTCCCTTTTTCCTTCCCTTCCTCTTTCTCTTCCTTCCCTTCTTCCTTCCCTTCCTTCTCTTCTTCCCTCCCTCCCTCCCTCCCTCCCTCCCTCCCTCCCTCCCTCCCTCCCTCCCTCCCTCCCTCCCTCCCTCCCTTCTTCCTTCCCTCCATCCCTCTTCCTGTTCCATTCACACATCAAGCTTTAGTCATTATAACACACTCTTACTACACTACCAACACTAACAATCTATACACATACACATTTTACCGACCTTTTTACTCTCCATCTCAGTGTAGGAGAGGTTGGGGGGAGGCACGTGTCCAGTAGTGGATGTTGGGGAGTTCAGGAGGAGGAGGAGGAGAAGGAGTAGTAGTAGTAGTAGTCGTCACTATGTACTCCAACACTTGTGCTCTTTTTCACCTCATCATACATACAGCTGCAAAGAATGATTGTACATTAATTAAACACTCCCATACTACAGCTGTTTGAATGTGTGTGTGTGTGTGTGTGTGTGTGTGTGTGTGTGTGTTAACCTTGTACTCTCCCTCCTTCAGGCATTTGCACAAGAGGGTTTAGTGGACTGTGGTCTTGATGCCGCCACCAGACAGCTGCTATGTGGTCCTGCCTCCCCCCACCCCCTCCTGCCCCCAACCTACAGGGAAGTGACCTGTCAAGATGGAAGATTTACTTGGAAGGATCAATGACCTCGGCTTGACCTTAGTGTTACATTGTGCCGGTGTATGTACCTGTGTGTGTATATGTGTGTATGTGTGTGTGTGTTTCTTCAGTGTCTGGTTTGGTTTTTATCTCTTCGTGACGACCACCGGAATGACTTATGGTGGTGACTGTGTGTGTGTGTGTGTGTGTGTGTGTGATGCTGCCCGTGTGTAAGGGCTCAGAGTTTCTTTTATATATTGTCATAGTTTTTTAAGGACTTGCAGCTATGTATTAAGTGACTGTACTTTCTGTAATGTATGTGTAATGCATGAGGTAAATAAATAAGTGTAGGCAATCACCACCTTCTGTTTATACTGTCTTTTTTAAGGTTAGTGAGAGGGAGGGAGGGAGGCGATGAGGTTCAGTCAAATATTCACTTAGAAAACTGTTGTCACTTACCTTACTTGACATGACTCAGACTAAACAAGGAAGAGTCACAGAGTTGGTGTGTGGGTGTGTGTGTAGACCGGTGAAGCTCAGGACACCACCATGACACGACACTCTGCCTGAAAAGTATTAGTATAAGAATCATTTTGTAATGGTATGCTGTGTAGGTAAATAAGTATGTGTATGTATGTGTGTGTGTGTGTGTGTGTGTGTGTGTGTGTTTTTATTCCAAGTTGTGTGAATTGAATGAGTGAGAGAATAGCATTAGTTTTCATGTTCATCAATTATGTTCCAATGAATAGTTGATGTGTGATGGTAAGGAGTCATTATGGATGTGTAGTGTGTGTGGGGTACGAGTGTGTGTGTGCAGTTCGAGTCAATCTGTTTTAATTGTGGTGGTGATGTATGTGTGTGTGTTGAGTGATCAAGTTCATAATGAAGGTGAAGATGCAGTAATTATAATTAAAACTTCATCTTCATGGAGTCATTACAATGTGTCAATCTTGTCACATTAAATAAAGTGTGATGGACAGTCTTGTAATGTATAGTATTGACACACTCACTCAAGCAGGACAAAGGAAGTATTGTATTGTTTCCTGCAACCTAACAGACGAGGAAACACCACTGACATGTGTACGTTTGTATAGTGTGTGTCTGTGTATGTGTGTGTGTGTGAGAGAGAGAGAGAGAGAGAGAGAGAGAGAGAGAGAGGTACAGTGCAGCCCAACATTACTTTGAAGGACTGTTACCATGTGTTCATTCAGCCATAATTGTAAACTTTCACATGTCTAGTAATAAAAATTGAAAAGTATTTACATTTTGCATGAATATACTTATTTCTTTAAAAATGTTGTGTGTAATATTCTGATTGCAAAGCATAGTTTTTTGTATACACACACAAGTCATAGTTAGAATGCATTAACATTATACAGATGAGTGAGGTTTATACTTTCACGAAATGTACAAAATGAAAAAAAGTTGAAATGCAATAAAATAATAAATAAATGGAAAATAATTGTGGTTTTGTTGAAGCCTTAATCAGGACAGAATGAAGGTAAGTGTTTGTGAACTAAACCTGAATATTGACAATGTTAACCATCAAAGGGAATGTGGCCACTGCAACATGACTATGACCAGCCATCACACAACACTGTTTTAAGAATTTCCCTCACCACCATCACCACCACCATCACCATAATGATGAATAAATACTATAATAATAATAATAATAATAATAATGAATACGAGGTGATGGTAACGGGAATAATGAAAATATTTCCTGTATCTTATTTTTTTCTATATATATTTTTTAAATATTTGCTATTATAGTTATATTGAAAATAAGTCCATATTCGTGTTCAGCATGATCTAAAGCATCATTGTAAAAATGTTCATGAGATTCGGAGGTGTTGAGTTTTCGCGGTGCTCAACACGAGTAATTTTCTGGGTGGACAAGATGACATATTAGCTGCGGTGCAACATCTATTACTAAACCGGATCAAATACCATGCACGCTCGCTACATTCTCACCATCACCATAATGATGAATAAATAATATAATAATAATAATTATAGCAAATTTATTCACGATGACATTTTAGTTTCCTTTTTGAAGTATAAGACTTCATACAAGGAAATAATAAGGAAACAATGAAGTGATATCAGGTGCCTAATTTTTCACGACACTCAGCCTGTCAGTGTCAACCAATCATCTAGCACGGCGTGGTGATGGCCAGCCTCTTACCCCAGCAGGAGGGGCATCCTCCGCCTTCCATTTTTGTATAGAGTAGCTATACCTCACTCACACTCGTTTGTAATTAAGTTATTCAGTAGCTACCCTACAAATCATTGTTATCCCGCCCTCTCCTCCTCCTTCCTTCTCTTGCCTATACCTCCCTTCTCTCTCATTTCCTGATAGTTCCTCCTTTACTCTCTCCTCCTCATTCTCTTTTTTACCCATCACTTCCTCCTCCTCACTCTGTTTTTCTAACTCTATCTCCTCATTCCTTGTTTTCTTCTCATTCTCTCTCTCTCCCACCACCTCATTCTTCCTCTACCTCTACCACCTCATTCTAATTCTCTTCCTCTTCCTCCACCTCCTACTCTTCCTCCACATAATCAACCAATCATTTCACTAATTACTTCACCCAATTAGAAGCCTCGTTACACATCACATCATTAAATACTAAAGACCAATCACAACAAATTATTTAATTACCACTAAATTAATACGAGCTAAACCATTTCCTAGACACGTGTGAAAATCAATACTATAACTAACTTTAATTAATGCTAAAGAATGTTAATGATTACCTTTTAGTCATTGCAGGAGGTAGAAGGATGAATCACTTTAGTACGTCCTCCCTCCTTGACGTCCCAGGACCAACTGAATGATTCCAGCTGACCTTCCCTTCCCCTCACCCTCTAATTTAACAAGCTATAGTAGTTATAGCATATAGTTATAGTTCGTTAGTCAACATTTTCCTTGTCTTTCTGGCTTCCATTATTCATTATTTTCTACTTCCCTTTCGTAACTGTTTCTTGATAGTTACTAATGGTTCTGTTTAAAGTATATTGTAAGTGAAATATTAAGTTGAAAGTGAGAAATACACAATGTTTGCCATATCAATCCAACATTATTTATTCTGTTAAAAAAGACAAAAATAATCTACCATTACCATTACCAAACCAAACCAAACCAATGCATATTTAACAACGTACTGCAATATATATTTAAAGGCACGAGTCTCATTTAAATTGAACAAAAAATATTCCAGATCATAAGTAGCAATTATAACAATATTTCCAAGATGGCGATATATGAACTCATTTATGCATTTATATTACAATAAGGTTTCTGTGAATTTATTAATCTCCAGCAGGTCAGAAAGGAAGATTTTATCCTTCAGAATATTGGCTAAAATGACGAGAATATTTCGCACATCTCCTCTTGCTCTTCCAACACCTTTCTCTAATGCCAACACCGCCTCTTCCACCTCCTCATTCACTTCCTTCTTCTTCTTTCCCTTTTCATCCTCTTCCTTCTCGATAATGTAATCCTCCTCCTCGTTTGGGAGGAAATACGTGAGAGGTGTTTTGATTTGTTTGAACTCTCCGTTAACTTTGTGCAAGAGGGTGATGTTGAGGGAGGAAGATGATGGTTTGATAATGAAATACAACCCCGCCGTGAACTTCCCCGCAGCATCGCGTCCCATCAGCGTCTTGAAAGGATAGACCAAATTACGTCTTTCCGTCACATCAACGCTGGATAGATAAGGACGAGACACATGAATAACGTTTCTTGTCGTCTTCCTCGTCCCTTTCCTCTCCTCCTCCGCCTCCCATATCACGTAGGAGGAGGTGGAGGTAGGGAAGTGGTAGGTGAAGGTCCTCTTGACGTCTGAGCGTGTGGTAGCGGTGAGGACAGGCCCGGAGTGTGGTGGTAAGCTGTCCTGCATCACGGTGACAGGACATGGTACGTGGTAACCTGGATCTAATAGCACCACGCCCGCACGCCCTTCCACACGTACACGTACACACAGTAGTACATGTTCCTTGAAAGAATCTTGGGCGTTGGGCTGCTCACTGGACATGATCGTCTGAATGTTATCCTCATCTACTTCCTCCGAACACGACGCCTGGAGGAGGAACAAAAACAATAATAAAAACACATAACTCGTCACAAATACCAAATAAACACATAAATGATGAAATAAATCCTATAATACCTGATAGATGGAGTCTTTAAAACCAGGGTAGTGTCCTTCAAGGTCAGCGAGGCGGGAGGCAAGATCAGCAGCCAGGCCGACGCAGGTGTAGCGGCCGGGGACGAGCGGAGGGTCGTAGTAACGGTAGAAATCCTGAAGACTGCTGAACTCTGACGCCTTGTACTCCTCCGCGAAGCTGTAGGAAGAGGAGGAGGATAATTAGTTAGGAAGAGGAAGAGGAGGATAATGAGTTAGGAAGAGGAAGAGAAGGATAATGAGTTAGGAAGAGGAAGAGGAGTTAAGAAAAGTAGGGCAGAGTTAATTGAGGGAGGGAGGGAGAGATACACTCACCCGTCTATGACTCACCTTATGTAAAGAGAGATAGAAGAGACGTACCATATATATGGATGGATGTGATTTAAGGTACCATGAATAATTAAAGAACGATGCACTACTGATAACACTAAAAACATAACTATAATAACACGAAAAAAGTAATATCAACTACTTAAATATTGAAAAACCTTAAAAAAAACAAAAAGAAACTCACTTGACAAAATTGGACACGGAATCATAAGGTTGGATAGCAAGCGCGAGACGCAGCCGCGTTGTCACACGGCTTAAGAATCTTTTATAATCCAGTACAGACTTGAAGACGAGGGAAGGGCGCCCACACCCCCACTCAGGCAGGGGCAAAGGGCGTTCCAATGGCCACTCATCCTCACCCCACGCACTATCATCATCACTATCATCATCATCATCACCTTCATCAAAGTTAACGCCAAGAAAGAGTTCATGGCTAGCTTCCGATGTGGTAGTGGTGGTGGTAGTGGTAGTGTGGTGGTGATATGGTTGACTGTGGTAGCCGGATGAAGAGCACCACGTCACCGATGCATCCTCCACACTCTCCCTGTTGACGTAATACTGGGTTAGTAACACAAGAAAAAGAGATAAGAGGAAGGAGAGGCTACGAAGCGTCATGTTACTGCGAACATATTTCAATACAATTATTCGCTTAGAGTAATATTTTTTCAGTTTCGTGTAAAAATTATTATCATACTTGTTTACGTTATATGTATTTATTCATTATTTATTCATTACTGGTTTGATATGAATCTTTGTATACTATTAAAGTTTATATTTTTTCGACCATACAAAGTGAAAAAGTTTTGATCAAATACTCGAGAAGCTAAAATGTAACGTAATATATAAACTGTGTTAAGAATATTGCAACAATCACTTCCTCCTCCACCTTCTCCTTCTCCAGTACATACCCAAGGTCGCTGCATGAATCCCCAGCAGGTCCGGACAGGGCGGCATGCCAGTGTGCAGTTGGCGGCCACCCTTCCACAGTTCCATCCTGTGCACCATCCTTGCCGAGTCAGCTAGGCCAAGTATTACCGAGCCTCAGCAGGGTGTCAGGCAGAGGCGTGTCCTCCTCCACCTCCATCACGGGCGGTAAGAGGTTAAGGATGGTAGAGGAAGGTCGTGTCATACTGCCAGAAACGCTTCCGATCCCGCCTTTTCTGCCTACATCACCCCCCCTACTTTTACTTTTCCAAGGCGAATATTCACTCTCTGGAACAAAAAACATTATTATTTTTCTCTTTATCTAACAAACATAATTTTTATTATTCCTAATTTATATAGATAATTACGTTATTTTAATCTTCTCTATCTCTCTATTCAATGTATTAACTAAATTATAAGATAAACTAAAGGATTGATTGTGACTTGTGACTTTTCCCTTCATAAAACCTCATCAAGCCTAACATTAACCTCACACAACCCCCTATAGCAGCCTCCATCCCTAAATAAACGCCAATCCAACGTCATATAAGCGGAAAAATCCAAGCTCTGCGTCATAGATAATTCCTGGACTGCATGACGTCAATAGCAAGACTTAACATCCACACAGACACCGACGTCATGGTTGCTACGTCAACTGTATTACTTTCACTAACAAAACCACGCCATAACACAATAGAATGAACATAACCAATCACTACACACTGACATCCTTACCTACTTAAATAAAATCAATACGGAAACCTACTTCAAACATTCACGATTAATCATAATTCAAATCAATGTAAATGTTTTCAAGTTTACCAATGGTCTCTACTTACCCATCAAAAGCTCCTCCCGTGGTTTCTGGTTTCAACTGATGCGTTGGTCTCCTCGGCTGGTATATAAGGGTTTCAATGTGTGGTGAGGCTGCCAGTTTGTCTCTTTTCAGATAGTTGCCACTCACCGGATATATCTAGGTGTTTATCTATCTATATTGCGTCATATGTTTCAACCTCAAACTTGGGGATTTCCAATTTTTATTATTATTTTTTTGGTGGGATGAGGTTATGGGTTAAGTGTTTTTTTTATGATGTTTTTGTATATATATTTTTGTATGTGTGTATTTACCTAAGTTGTAGTATACAAGGCCTGAGCTGCACTCGTGTGGTCCTGTCTCTTTATCTATATGTGTCTAGTTTTTCTTTCCTTCAGTTGATGTACTACATTCTTTGCCATTATCACCTCTTCCTGTGTGTGTGTGTCACTATCACCATCATCATTATCCGCTAGTACACAATTTCCTTTGCGGCATTGGATGTGGCGTGGTGATAAGATTAGTACAGTGCAGTTCTACCCCTCGTTCGATAACCTTTGGAATGGTGATAAGAAGAGGAGGAGGAGGAGGAGGAGGAGGAGGAAGATGTACCCAATAAATAAAAAGAAGGAAGAGGAGGAAGATATAAACGTACTCATATAATAATACTTAATAAAAAAAAAAAAAAAAAAGGAAGGAAGGAAGAAGGATGAAATGTGACATGGAAATGATAGTGATCAATAGATACTGTGATTGAAATGATGATGATTAATACAAGATGAAGATAGAGACAGATGAACACACACACACACACACACATATAGGCTACACACATTCCAAGAAAAGTACACGTTCTTAAAATAATATATATAGAGAAATAAAAAAAATAAAATTAAGTCCAAAATGTATAACGAATTCCGATAAAAACACGTCACTTCTTTTAATTGGCACACCTGAGAGAGAGAGAGAGAGAGAGAGAGAGAGAGAGAGAGAGAGAGAGAGAGAGAGAGAGAGAGAGAGAGAGAGAGAGAGAGAGAGAGAGAGAGAGAGAGAGAGAGAGAGAGAGAGAGAGAGAGAGAGAGAGAGAGAGAGAGAGAGAGAGATCCTGGAATACAAATAAGATCATATCTACGAATAATAAGTTGTTGACGTATTATGATAATAGATTTCTACACACACACGCACGCACACACACACATACACACACACACACCTGCATATCTTATCTCTCGGGTCAAAGATTCACAGTTTGACCTGACCTGATCTAGCTGTGACCTAAACATCCTTACCCTCGCTACCAATCACACACACACACACACACATTACCAGATCCTCTTCTCACTCTATATCCGTAGCTCGTGTACATGACAGAAACAAACACACACACACACACCTTTATTTACACGTTTTCCTTCGTTACATATTTACACAAACAAACAAACAAATAGAACCATTATGAGAAAAAAAAAGTTTGAACTTAACTACCGGAAAAAAAAAAAAAAAAAAAAAAAAAAAAAAAAAAAAAAAAAAAAAAAAAAAACGTAATAGATACATAAGGAAAAATAATATACCATAAAAATATTTTCCTATACACAAAAAACACAAACGGAATTAAGGAGAAAGAAAGCGAAAAAAAAAAAAAAAAAATCCTTTCCTATGACGTAAAGAAATCATTGAACTGCGCACACACACGTACATACATATACATCCACATCCACGTACACATGTAAGCCTTACCCAGTAGGCTACACCTTTCAAAAAACGTACATGGAAGGGAAGATAACAGTCATATATATACATGTACGTAACAGTATATGTATGTAAGTAGAAAAATTGTACCTTACGCTTACATAAGGATTCCTAGATAATTGATGTACACACACGCACACAGAATTATGTACACACACACACACATGACACACACACGTTACGACACATAAGAGGTACTAATATCAGTGTTTTGGGAGCCCATTATTATTATCATTATCATTATTACTATCATTATCATTATTACTATCATTACTATTATTGCTTTCATTTCATCTTCTGCGTAATAATATAAATAAATACATAAATAAAGCATCATTATTATCATTATCATTATTTTGTGACTCCATTAAAGCTGGGTTTTTTTTACGACATAAACAAACAACAAAACAAATAAAAATAAATAGACAAATATATATATATATATAGTAATAATACCGGAAATTGATATGTTTAATGATGATTACCTTTTAATTAGGGTCATTAGGCTGCCCACCACATGTTTTCTTTCAAATTATTGCTTCCCATCTTCTTTTCAACTTGATTTCTTTTATTTTCATTCTTCTCATTTTTTTTTTGTTCAACTTTTTTTTTTTTTTTTTCCCTTCTCATTTTTCTGTTCAACTTATTTTATTTTCCTTCCTAAGTCATTCCATCATTTTTTTTTCTTCTTTTTTTTCCTCATAAGTCACTTCAAATAATTTTTTTTTCCTTCGTAAGTCATTCATATAATTATCTTTTTTCCTGTTTTTTTTTTCCCTTTATTTTTTTCAGTCAGTTTCAGTCACAAATTTTCTAAGTCACACAACATTTCAGTCACCCGTAATTTAAGTCACTCTTGTTTGCTATACACATAAGTTTTTTTTCCCCCTCTCTCCTTGTGCTATGACTTAAGAGATGGGAAGGTTAGTGACTTAAACAAACAGTGACTTATCAACCTCACCCTCTCATTACAGAGCTTAGGAGAGGCTGACTTAATCTTGGGTGACTTACAGAGCACCACAACACAAGCACTGACTTAACACAACACCAGTCCTTTTATGGCACTGACTTAGGTGACTTTGCAGCACAAAAAAATAAAAATAAATAAATAAAAAAAAACCTGAGTGACTTAATGACTTACAGCAGAGTCCTTTAAAACACTTGGCACTGACTTATAGGTAAGGTAACTTATTCCAACCCTTGTATAGCATGGAGGTGACTTAAACTGACTTAATTAAACTCCTGGTAGTCAAAATTAACATAAACTGACTTACAGGAGAGGGAAAGGGTTGTAGGGATGACTTAAACACATATATATATAGAACCCTGACTGATTGACTGATTAATTGACTGACTGACTGACTGACTTAGCACCATGACTGACTGGGGACATGATCTAAGTCAATAGTGGATCCAGACGTCATACCACTTACAGCAGACAAGTCAGACACTCCACTTAGACGATTATTTTCCATTTCCCCATCACTCCCCTCCTCCCCTCCCTCCCTCCCCACCCTCATATTAACATAGGTAGAGGTAGTTGAGGAGGTTAGGGTCGGGGTGTGGGTAGGGGAACATATCTTATTACTAGTTGGGCGTAGGTAGTAGTGGTGAGGGTGTGGTGTGGGCGTGGTGGGCGTGGAGGGGGAGGAGAGGCCAGGTACTGATGGGAAGGTGAATGTAACACTTGTTGGGGAGGATATTGGGGTGTGTGTTGGGGGGATGTGTTTGGGGGATGGGGTGTGGGGGTTAGCTGGGGTGATGGGGGATGGGGGGAGGGTGTGGGTGGTAGGGGGAAGGGGGTGATGAGGGGATGGGGGAAGGGAGTGAGGGGTTGGGGGAAATTGATGGTTCTGTAGCCCATTTACTAGTCCCCCCAGCCTCCCCCAGTCCCCTAGGGTGCTTCTGGGGAGGGTGGCGGGTACTGGGGGAGTGGGTGCCCTGGGGGAGAGGGGAGGGGAGGCGGGGGAAGGCTCATTCACTAGTTGTAAATATTGTTGATGTCTCTTAAGAGGAGAGGTTAAAGGGAGTGTACTAGCCCCTGAAAATGAATCACTCCCCTCTTCCTCTTCCTCCTCCTCCTCCTCCTCTTCTTCTTCCTTATATCCTGTGCTACCTCCTCCTTCTCCTTCCTCTTCTTCCTCCTCCTCCTCCCCATCCTCCCCCTCCAGGCTGTTCCTCCGCCGCCTCCTCCTCCTCCTTCGTCCCAATCCACTGGTCTCAGGTAAACAGTCTTCCTCACTAATTCCTGAGTTACCTGGAGGAAGAAAACGAGGTGAGAGAAGAAAAAATAATCAAATAAATAAATAAATGAATAAATAAATTAATAAATAAATTGAAAACAAAAAACAAAAAAAAGTTTACGTAAAAATAAAAAAAATAGTTATAGATATAGACAATAAAATATATCGATGAGAAAGAGAGAAAAAAAATTAGATAAAATATAATAAATAAATAGAAAAAAATTACCCATAATGAAAAAAAAAAAATTAAATAAAAATAAAAATAAAATAAAATAAAGTTATATATATATATAGATACATGAAATAAATACAATAAAAAAAAAAAAATAATAATTTCCACACTAACCTGTAGAATTATGGTTTTCGTCTAGATCAGCTGCATATGCCAAGTTATCCAGACCTGCTTACATACACACACGTACACACACACACACGTACACACAGGCAGGCAGGCAGACATACACGAAGGAGAGAAAGAAAAAAGAAAGCACATACACAAGCATTAGTTGATGCAGTTTAATTAAAAGTTGTAATAAATGTATAAAATAATTGAATAAATGAATAAATAAATAAATAAATAAAAAGTTGAAAAGCACTTATTATTATTATTATTATTCATTCTCTTTTTATTCATTTTTTTTTCTTATCATGCAATTGATTTTTTCTTTATATGCAACAAACAAAAAAAAAAAAGTATATATATATTTCAAAATGCCATAAAATTAGAATGCAATGTTTGTGTATGTATGTGTGTGTGTGTGTGTGTGTGTGTGTGTGTGTGTGTGTGTGTGTGTGTGTGTGTGTGTGTGTGTGATGATCATACAAAAAAAAAAAATAAATAAATAAATAAAATAAAATCAAATCAAATCAAATCAAATCAAATCAAATAAATTAAGTGTAACAAAAACATGCCAAAAAAAACAAAAAAAAAACAAGCAAATTCAAACACATTCATCATTACAAGTTAATAATAATAATAATAATAATAATAATAATAAATACAAAAATAAATACAAAAAATAAGGAAATAATGATGAAAAAATAAAATAAATAAATAAAATAAAATAAAATAAAATAAAACACATGAACAAAATGCATCATAAAAAAAAAAAAAAAAAAAAAAAATTACATTCCATTAAAAAAGAAAAAGAAAACAAGACAAACAAACAAACACAAACCGAAAAAAAAATAAAATAAAAAAATAAAAAATAAATAAATAAAGCGCACACGCCCATGTACGTACCACTGGATCCAATATAGTGTACGTTATGCACAGCTAGGGCAGGGAGGGCGGAGATAGCCTCGGCCAATAGGAGGAGGGCACCGAGACACTCTTTGAAGGTAGGCCTACGATCGGGGCTGTAACTCCAACACCTCTCCATCAGCTTGTGTCTGGGGGGGGAGGGGGAGGTGAGGAGGAGGAGGACGACGAGGAGGAGGAGGAGGAGGTGGAGGAGGAGGAGGTGGTGGAGGAGGTGGAGGAGGTGGTGGTGGTGGAGGGTGAGGGATGGTTAGGTAAGATTAGGTTTTTGTTTAGGTTAGGAAGGTGAGGGAGGGTGGAGGAGGTGGAGGAGGAGGAGGAGGAGGTGGAGGTGGTGGTGGAGGAGGAGGTAGTGGTGGTAGGTAAGAGGAATGAGATAAGAAAGATAGGAGGAAGAGGAGGAAGAAGAGAAGAAATAGAATGAGATAAAGATAAAGAGGAATGAAATATTAAGAAAACACACACAAATGTAATTATACACATGAACATAACTACACACACACACACGTACACAAACAATTATATCCATGAACAAAACTACACACACATATACACACAAACACCTCCCACTCCCCACACACACACACACACACACACACACTCACAGTTCCTCAGGGCATCCAGGGGGTCTAGTCAAGGTTCCTCCACTCCTAACATGATGTAGGACTTCTAAATTAGTCCTAGCGGGGTAAGGCTGTTGTCCTAAGGTTAGAATCTCCCACAACAGGACACCAAAAGCCCAAACATCAGAGTGACTTGTAAATACACCGTCTATCAGGCTTTCAGGGGACATCCAACGCACTGGCAGCAGACCCTCACCCTGGAGAAGGCACAGAGGGAGGTGTGTTAGTTGTGGAATTGGCTTGGTTTGGTGTGTGTGTGTGTGTGTGTGTGTGTGATTGTTGGATGTGGTGTTGTATGTGTATGTATAAATGGAAATATGGTGATAAATTATTGGGTTTGATAATATATACATAAGGAATTTTAATTGTATATATAAAAAAATGAAAAAATGTAGAGAAATTATTGGATTTGATAATATATACATAAGGAAATATAATTGTATACTTAAGAAAATGAAAAAATGTGGAGAAATTAATGGATTTGATAATACATATACAGAAAAAAATGAAAAAAGGGGTAGATTTGATATATATACGAAATAAATGAAAAAAATAGAGAGAAATAATTGTAAATGTTAATATATACATAAAAAAAAGAAAAATGAGTAAAATAATGAAGAAAACAATGAAGAAATTTGAATATATATAAAAAAAATAACAAGATACTGAAATAGCTAAATCATGGTCTGATGTCATCCTTATCATCCTTCTTTTTTCCTGAAGGAGGTACAGAAGGGAAAGCTATAAAAAAATAAAATAAAATAAAAAATTAAAAAAAACTTTATCACACTAGCACAGACAGACAACAGAAGAATAAAATGAAGGTTAGAAGGAGGAGGAGGAGGAGGAGGAGGAGGAGGAGAAGGAGGAGGAGGAGGAGGAGGATGTTGTCTGGTTGGTTGAGAGGCGCCAGGTGGGGTAAGAGATAAATATTAAGAGAATTTGGTGATAAGTGATGCAGGTGTATTGATAAGGAGAGATAAGAACGGTTGTATAATTAGTTGGTGTTGTTATTATTAGAGAAAATATTAAACACACACACACACACACACACACACACACACACACACACACATCCACTGCACAACAACAACCTTAAAATATTTACACACACGCACACATTTAGTATGTCAATCATCAATGCACACACACACACACACACATTTAGTACACACACACACACACACACACACACAGATATACACATACCCTTTCCTACCTCCTATAACCCTCTCCTTTCACCTCCTTCACACACACACACACACACACATACATATCCTTCCTTCCTCTCCTCCTCACCTCCTTCCTGTAGTAATCATTCTTGTAGATATCTCTCGCTAGCCCGAAGTCACCAATCTTGACGCAGCGAGACAGAGGGTCGGTACTAGTGACCAGACAGTTCCTTGCAGCCAGGTCACGGTGGACGTAATGCATCTCCTCTAGGTAGACGCAGCCCTTAGCCACGTCCAAACACATGTCAACAAGGTCGCCCAAGGTCAGCCCAACGTCACTCTGGGGGGGGAAGGTGGGGGGGGGGAGGTGTGGGGGAGATGGATGGAATTAAGAGGTGATGTTAGTAAATATAATGAGAATACATGTGGATACGTATTGATATTGACACTCTATATTACTCCCTCCTTCCTTCACTCCCTCTCTTCTCTCTTCCTCTTCCCTTCCTTCCTTCCTTCTTAAGACAATTCTATATCCTTCCTTCCTTCTCTTCTCTCTTCCTCTTTCCTTCCTTCCTTCTTAAGACAATTCTATATCCTTCCTTCCTTCCTTTCCACTCCCTCTTTCCTTCCTTCCGTTCACTCACCCCTCCTTCCCTTCCCCAAATCACCCCTCCTCTCCCCCACTCACCCCTCTGCTGGTCCTGAGGTATGACAGCAGGTCCCCCCCCTCCATCAGCTCCAGAATGAGGAAGAAAGGATCATGGTCGGTGCACACAGCTAGGAGTCGTAGGATGTGTTCGTGTTGGAAGTGACTCATTAGCTGCGCCTCCTTCAGGAACTCCACCTTCTCATTCTCTGTGGCGCCCTTACGGAGAGTCTGTGGAAGGGTGGAGGAAGGTGGATTAGGTGGAAGGATTAGGTTAGAGTAGAAGGGTGTGTATGTATATGTATGTGTGGTGAAAGTGGATTAGGTTAGGTTAGGGTGGATTAAAGGTGGATTAGTTTTCTCTCTCTCTCTCTCTCTCTCTCTCACCTTGATGGCCACTTTCGTTACGTCCGCCATCCCCGGCAGGCCACACGCGGTCCCCTCAAACACCTCCCCAAACGCGCCACTCCCCAGAAACTTGGTCAGGGTGATGCACTGCCGGGACACATGTGGAAGGTCAAGGTCGTCGCCTGTACGGGGGAGAAAAGGTCAAGGTCAGATTTTATTATTATTTTTTTTAAAGGTTAGATAGTTTAAGGATAAGTGGGTTTTTTTATGTTCTCTCTCTCACTCTTTCTTTTTCTCTCTCTCTATCTTTCTTTTTTGGTACTTAAATGATAGATATTTTTGTTCTATCTTCTCTCTCTATCTTTCATTAGATAATTAAAAGATATGCTCTCTCGCTCTCTCTCTCTCTCTCTCTCTCTCTCTCTCTCTCTCTCTCACCTGGGAAGCTTGTGAGGTCATACAACACATTATTCTCTGTTACAAAATTGCTACTGGTTGGCAGGTGACCCAGTGTTGCCAGCTCCACCTCACGACCTCTCGGGTGGTGGTGGTGGTGGTGGTGGAGGGAGGCGTCAGAGATGGAAGCTGCCTTGGCCTTCCTCTTCTTCCTCTCTGCTTTCCTCATGGCTAAGGTGGAGGAGGTGGAGGAGGTGGTAAAGAGGAGGAGGGAAGGTGATGAAGAGGAGGTGGAGGGATGGTAAGAAGAGGAGGAGGGAAGAGTTGATAAAATGAGGAGAGAGAAAGGATAAGAAGAGAAAAATATTAAAAAAACACTTGAAATACCAAACATAAACTTTATACATACACAAAAAAAAAAAATAAAATAAAATAAATAAAATAAAATAAATAAATAAACACAAATCAAAAAATAAATCAGACCAACATTTTTTTTTCCATCTTATAATAATTTTTTCTTTTTACTTACTTATCATTTCCACACACACACACACACACACACACACACACATAAACACGTACCATAACCTCCCACCAGACACACCAGGAGCACCACAATGGCCCCGGTAGGAATGGTAGAGTACAATACTGTGGGGAGGTGAGTTCTGTTAAGCATGGTAGGTCCGGCCACAGTACTAATCATATTCTCCTCCCCCCACTCTCCCTGCCCCAGCCTGTTCAGTGCCCTTACGCGGAAAATATAGGTGGAGGTGTCATCCAGTCCTTGTATCATCCACTGGTTATCTGTGTGGGTGGAAAAAGTGGATTAATATAAGGTGTTTGATGTGTTTTTTTGTGTTTATGGGTGGAAAAAGTGGATTATTGATGTTTATATAATTTTTTTGTTCTCTATATGGATGAAAAAGTGGATGGAAATGGATGACAAAGCATTATTATAGTTATTATCAAACATTTTTTTTTTATCTCTCTCTCTTTCTCTATTTCACTTACTAAATATATCTCACATTCTCTCTCTCTCTCTCAATTCCACCTCCACTATCTCTCTCTCTCTTTCTCTTTCTATTTCACTCACACTCTCTCAATTCCACCTCTACTCCACTTTCATTAACTCCACCTAACTCCCCTTACATCCACTCCCCTTTCCTCCACTTACCTGACCCATTATACACCGTTGCAAAGGTAATATTAGTAGTCCCTGCCAGACCATTAGTGGAAGCAGGGTGGAAGGGAGCTGCCTGTAGGGTGTAGGCTACGATGGGGGCCCCGTTAGCTTCCGCCTCCTTCCACCACACCTTGAGTCCGCTGCCTAGTGGAAGCCCGCCCACCTGCTGCCTCATTACCTGACCGGGCGGACCTGGGATCTCACCTGTGTGGAGGAGGTGGAGGGTGAGTGTGTGGTGGTGGTGGTGGTGGTGGTGGTGGTGGTGGGGATGAAGTTTGTGTGGAAGAGAGAAATAAGAGGAGGAGGAGAGAGAGTAAGATGAAGAAAGAGGAGAAAGAAATGAGTGTGTGTGGAAGAGGAAGAGGAAGAGGAGGAGGAGGTGGAGGAAGAAGAAAGAGGAGGAGGTGGAGGAGATGAGTGAGAGGAAGAGAAATGAAAGGAGGAAGAGGAGGAGGAAGAAGAGATGAATGAAAATAAATGAATAAACAACAGAATAACAGAGAAAAGAAACAGAGAGAAATGAAAATATATAGAATGTAAAATGATAAAAAAACAGGAAAAAAATAAAATAAAATAAAATAAAAAGATATACAACCAAAACACAACAGCATATAAAAAAACAAACAAAAATCACACACACACAAAAAAAAAAATATATATATATATATACTTACTCAAGGTAGAAAAATTAAATTGTGGTTCCGATGGCCAAGAGTAATTATGAAAGGTGTTATTATAGAAGACTTGTAATCTGAACAGGTAATGAGTGGCAGGTAACAGGCTGGTCAGGTTGGACAGGTAAGTGTGGCTGGGCAGGGTGACCTTAGTGTCCAATGACCTCCACTTTGACCTGCCCTCTCGAAGGTACTGGATCTGTGGGAGGGGAGGGAGGGGGAAGGTCATGTTAGGTTAGGTTATGTTTATGGTTAGGTTAGGTTAAACTATATATATATATAAATAAAGCTGAAGAAAAAACAAATTAAAAATATATATAAAAAAATAAAGAAAAAAACTATATTTAAAAAAATGAAGCAAAAACGAACTAATTAAAAAAATATAAAAAACAACTAACTACACCTATAACCGTCACCACCTTCCTAACTGACCCTGTGCCTGCTGACAAGGTTATCAGCAGGTGAGGTCCAGGCCAGCTGCAGGGCGCGGGGGAAGGCTTGGTGCAGGGTGAGAGAGGGCAGGGGAGGCAGGGTCATCACGCCCACATGCTCTGAGTCAACATCAACTAAACCATCCTTAGAAAACACCTTCACCCACACCTGGAAGCAAGGTCAGGTAAGGTCAGGTCAGTTCACTTACACACATACACACATACATACCTCATACACACACACACACACATACTCATACTTACATACACACATACACCCCCTCATACTCACCTCATATTTAGTGTTAGGGGTGAGGTGTGTGAGGGTGAGGTAGAGGAGCTGTGAGGTTGTGGGTGTGGGTGGGCGGAGGGGGCCGGCGGGTGAACCTCCACCCCTCCAGTGCACCTCATAACTTTCACCCGCCAAGGCCTGGAAGCTCACCCGGACCTCCTCGGGTGAAAGAGCTTGTGCTGTAATCTCACCCACACTCTCGGGGGCTGTGGGGGAAGGGAGACGGGTGAGACGGGTGACTTGGGTGTGGAAAGCGGGTGAGAGAGAGAGAGAGAGAGAGATAGTAGAATTTTAAAACTATTTCTTATATCACACTTTCACCCACACCCACACCCACACCCACACACACACACGCACCCTTAGCTTTGGTTCTGTAGGTGACGGT